>VMDR010010731.1:0-30083 GCA_007922815.1 Macrotus californicus
CTTTGGGCACTTTATTAAAGTCAGTATAATGTCTAGTAAGTTCAGAAACACATTTGCCAAACACACTTTAAAATGTGAAGTTGATTATTATTAATATTGAAAGCAAGCAAATAGTTAAATAAAATACATTTTGACATATTTCTTGCTTCTTTAAAAGTGAATTTGACTTTTCAAACTAACCATCTATTCTTTCCTGTGTTTGTTTATAGGAGCAAGCCAGAGAGATGGACTATTCTTCTTTAATCTGAAGGCTGCATTGTAACAGCACTAAGAATTCATCTTAAAAACTTCCTCTACATGTGTTATTCTTAGTTTTTGCTTCTTATACACCAAGTGTATAAGTTTCTATATTTTCCTGAACAACTGTTAAGACAGTTTGTGTTAGTTTAGTTTTATTGGGCTGATTGAATGGTTCCATTTTTCCCCTGTAAAATTATGTCTTTTTATACTTTAGTACAGGATATAAGCTTTCTATTTATCTTTCCCTCCATTTGGCTAGACAAGAAAAAAATCCCTTAAGTATTTTCAGAGTTCCATCAAGCCATATGACAGAATGAGATTGGTTTTGTTGTGAACCAAGCCAACAAATCAATAACTTGGATCCCAGATCTGCTCATAGGTTCTGGGAATATGCAAGGACTAGCTGGCAGGGTTGTAGCACATGCTTCAATTTTAAAAATGATGGTGTGTCCTCACTTTGAATCATACACCAGCCAAGTCTATCATTCTCTTCGTTATATTCTACATGTTATTTTACTGGGTTTAGCATGACTTCAGATGTGATTGTGAAAAGTAGTGGTTTTAACTTTTATGCTTTGTTTTCATTTTTCCATCGGTACAACGTCATGACACTATTTGTTGCCTTAAAATAGAATGGCTTAAACTACTGAAGAGCCAGTGATTATATTTAAATGAAGTTTTTAGTCTCAGGAAGGTATAAAATATCCATTTCCCTCTAGTAACCCAAACTTGTTATAAGTGTGTAGCAGCTTTTGGTCTTCAATGATTCCCTCCATAGTTGCATGGTCCTGGCTCTCATGGATTGTTTGGAGTCCGTAGAGTGACCGGTTTGGGGTGATAGAGCCGAATACAAGCTCCTATTCAGTGGCTCTGATTTGCTGCAGCCATAGCCATACCAATAGCAGTGACCTAGAATTACATCACTTGCTCCCTGTGGTTGTGAGAGATGTTGAGAATCCAAATCATAGAATCTTTCACTGACATTCAGTACTGCCTCAGTTGTAACCCAGTTCTGAAGGTTATTTTAGTGAGTGTTCACAGTGAATCTTGAAGAGGTGATTGATCAGATAAATATTTAGCTTGTCAGAATTAATAAATGTGCCAATATCTATTTGACAAATGTTACATTGGAATATTTCTTACTGTTTAAAAGAATACCTTCAAGGCTTCTCCAGGCTTTCTTATTTAAGAAATCTCCTCTTCTTTACTTATTTATTCAAAGATAAAGCATTCTGGTAATTTTTTAAAGCCTTATTTTGATTTTTATAGTCATCAATTTTTGGTTTCTGCTTATAAATGCTTCTTGAAGACACAAAATTGTATGCTGTTCATGATTGAAGGTGTGGCTAAAAAACTATGAGACTGCTGCTTGTATGATTTATATAAGCTCATTATTTTGTAGCTATGTTTCCCATCTCAGACTCTTAAAAAAATTCAATTTCACTTTCAGGACCTTCCTTAAAGGAATAAATAATATTTCCTAAAAAAAATATGTTGGATGAAAAGAAAGGTTTGAGGGAGGAATAATCAATCAGCTTTGCTCACAATTCAATCAATCATTGGGCCAATGAACTATGAAATGTGGTGATAGCCTCTATGAGACATGAAACATGAAATAAAAAGCAGCCTCTGAGTATGGAAAAGATGCCCCTGTACCATACATCAGGGATAGTGTTATTCCTTTGTCATAGAGGTTTGCTTACCCAGGTGCATCAACAGATTCACCCCAGAACTTACTGAATTTTTCACCACTGGGGAACTAGTTACAGTATCAGCCCTTCCACATTTTCAGTAGAGATTGCCTAGGTATGAGGTCACTCAATATTGAAACAAGAAAGTAGAATCATTTTCAAAGATCTGAAACCTATAATATTTAAAACAGTACCACGAATCTTCAAGTATTTGAGCACATCTGGCGCAACTAATAATGCATTTTGATGGGTAGTACCAGAATTGATAAGACTATTTTAAAACCTATGTGTGACTTTTAGGAAATCCCAGTGGTCAGACTGAGTAGTCAACTGCTTGCCAGTTGTACAAAAAGAGAGAGTCTACTAGAATATGTGGTAAAGTTCTTAGCTACCAACTTTCTGGGGCCCCATAAGTTATTTATCATTATTTACCACCAGCAGACATGAGCCTTAAATTCTCACATGAGGTAAACTAGGACAGACACTGGGAGAGAAAGGAGAACTTTCCATTTGTTGGATCTATCAAAAAGGCTATGTCCTGTGAGGATTTGTCAAGGATGCAGTAAATGTGGCTAAGTGGTGAAGAATGTAACTTTACAATAATGTTCTATGAATATGATATTGTCTGTTGATAATCTTGTGGTACTCTGTTTCCTCAAACCATACAAAGCTGCTAGACCATTCACTACCTCAAATAATAGGGAGGAACACTTTTAAAGACTTGAGATAAATCTAAATCCTGATGTCATTGTTTTCTCATTTCTTGAGGTCACATTGGTATTTGAAAGAAGTGGCGGTCCCCTTCCTTTTTCAACCACAGTTAAATAGAATAGGAGTCTATGAACCTTCCAACCCATGAAACTATTACCCTAATGACGTCCCTTCAGTTACTAAACTACCCTCTTATGTTTTAGATACATAGAACTATTGATGAAGAGTGTGGTATTTTCTAAATAGTGCCTTGAGTTCAAATTTAATTAGATTTGTAGAGTCGGGCTTTTGTCATTTTCTCTCTGGGTTACAAGTGTGACTCAGTTTTCCAGAGGAACCACAGGGCACTGTGTATAGAAATCTAGACCCATTTTCTTTTTCTCCTCGTTGGTTAAGTTGTGAGGTTGTGATATGCTCTATTTGAATTGTTTCTTTGGAAAAGTGAACACATTTGTAACCAGTATGAACATTTAATTAACCAGAATAGATTTTCTTAAAAGCACTCACTGAAATTACCCTTAGGGGCGAACGAAGCCCAGATATGCTGCCAGTGACCTAACTTATAGAATGCCTGTATGTCTGTGTATATCTCTGTGTGTATGGCTCTCTGCATATCATTGAGTAAGTAAGTTAAAACAAATTACTTCTTGACACCTCTGATAAATCTCAAATGTTAACAGAAATTTCAAATTCATCCTTGTATCACAAGAAAATGCTTAGTAATATAAATGTTTTTCTTAATTTCAGATTGACTTTTTGATCCTTGCCTCCTAAAGGGATTTAAAGTGTTTAAATTATTTTCATGTTTCATGTGTTTGCTACAAATAGAATGCTCATGCTACCTGAAATAATACTTTGGACTGCAGGACAGTATTGATTCCTAAGTAGATTGACTATAATCTCATGATAAGTATATATACATATATATCCATGAGCAAACACATTCAATAACAGTTTCTGTGTTTAAAAACTACCATGGTATATACTTTCCTATGTGGTGCTTGAGGAGTTTCATTCTACAGTTTACAAGGTGTAGGTCTGCACCCCCAAATTCTCAGGGTGTGCTATTTTACCCAAATACTTGAAAGAAAAAGGTGCCCTGTATTTTATCAGTACTGTTGAGGGGGAAAATTATAAATTCTGTGTAGGTTTGTTTTAGAAAAATCAAATTTATAAATTATGTTAGACTTTTCCATAATTTCTAAGGAGATATACATATAGATAGGATATATATTTTCAAGAGACTGTTTCTACATTCTTAACTAATTTCTGGGTCCTAAGTAGACCTCACCAGGTGCATAAAATCATTAACAAAGCATGTAGCATTTGGTAAATTATACCTTGAGCTTGAATCTAATCAGAATTGCAGACTCTGGAAAAAAAGCTTGTTTGTCTGTGGCATGTGTGATCCGACGGCCCAGGGGAGGGTTCTGAAAATTGGGCTTGTTTGTATGCCCGAGTCTCAGAGGAGAACTGAACGTTCACAACAGTATTTGTAAGCAATTAATATTCTCGTTCCATGTTGCAACTAGAGCATATTATTAGATTTATTCCTATTTAATTCATAATGGTACAGTGTTTTTTTTTAAGTTTCATAATTGCTTTTTACACGCTAGTGTTAATGGCAAAAAGTACTTTCCAGAGCTTTTTGAAATTACCTATTGTACCTGTATCTATTTTCTGGCAGGTGGTTCTTTTTCCCCTCCCCCTTTGAAGATGTAGGTTTCTGAATTTACCCTTAAATCATATTGTTGTCCAGTAAAGACAGTGATGGTTGAAAAGAATGTGAAGATTGAGGAAGTTATGTCCCAAACAGAGAAGAGTAAATTGTGTGATGGATGGATAATGCTGAATTATACCCCTGGCTATGGAAAAAGCCTGTGGTAGATGGAAAGAATATGAAAATCTGAACTGCTTGCAAGACAGAAATCTTGGTGGAAGAGTTCCTACCTTAGGTATGATGTGACTGAGTTATAGAACGCACTGAGCTTGGCCAGTGGGACTGTGAATCCAGCCCAACAGCTCTGATAATTACATCATCAGCGTACTGCGTATGGACAAAACTATGACTTAGACGAGGACTGTGAGACTAGCTGACTTACCTTAATTGCCAGCATTTGTAGGTGATTGTGCAATCTTGTGTAATGGTCTTTTATTTTGACTGTGGAAAAAAAAGTTTTGTTGTTTTTGTTGTTGTTTTTCCAGTAAAAAGTAACTGCAAAGAAAACATGCATCATTTGTCTTTATTTTTAACTCAAAAATAAACTTTGGACGTTTTCAGTTTCTTCTGCATTCTAACTGAAACCCTTTATTTAACTAAAATGCTATAATGTTTCATATCCAGGTTCTGTTAGTTTTCTATTGCTGCTGTAACCACAAACTTAGCAGCTTAAGACAAAGCAAATTTACTGTCTTGCAGTTCTGGAAGTCAGAAGTCTGGGATGGATCTTTCCCTGAACTCATAGTGTTTCATCCGACCAGCCCAAGGAATCTAACTGCTTGCATCACTGTGAGAGGCACCTAACAATGTGTGTGATGCCCTGTGACACCAAGGCGCAGCCTAGACAACAACGTTCCTTGAGTTGTTGACAGTTCTCTATGATGGTTGTTCTATCATTTAGTTGTAATTTTGATGTGGTTGTGAGAGAAGGTGACATGTATACCTATGCTGCCATCTTGATTGGAAAGTTTGCTTCCTTTGTTCCTTAGTTTTCTGGCTCAGAATCTTCTAATTTCCTATTTCAGGGATGTCCAACCTGGGGCCCACAGGCTGTATGTGGCTCAGGATGGCTGTGAATGTGGTTCAACACAAACTCATAAATTTACTTATAGCATTACTTAGTTTTTTTATTAAGTTTTATTACTTAGATATGTATATTTTCTTTATTTGTGAATACAAACTTGGGACCTGTTCAATGATTTTAAAAGATTATCAAAAGGGCTGCTGCGTAATTAATTAGGGTTATTATATAAGGACTCTTAATTATCTGTGGTGGCAGATATTACAAAAATTATGCATGGACCTTTTTTTTCTTTTTGCTCATCAGTTTTTGTTAGTATTTGTGTATTTAATGTGTGGCTCAAGACAGCTGTTCTTCTTCCAGTGTGTCCCAGAGATGCCAAAAGGTTGGACACCCTGTCCTATTTCTTACAGAGGGCAATTTAGCCACATATTGAATCCCTGCAAATGCAGATCCACTACACTATGTCCAGAAGACCTCATCCTCATAACCAAGCATGGCCACTGCTCTAGTTGTGTACTGCTGAGCAACAATCAACCTCAAACTTGTGGCTTCGAAGCCACAAAAATTATGTGTTTAGCTCATGAACCAGTGATTTAGACAGAGCTGGGCATGGAAGGTTTGGTTCTGCTTCACACATCAGCTTGACCAGGGATTGGAGAATCTATTTCCAAGAAGGCTCTCTCGCATGACTGGAGGGCCAATGCTAGCTATCAGCTGGGCCAGTCAGAGACCTCAGTTCTTCTTAGCTGGGCCTCTCTGTGAGCTGCTTGGGCTTCCTCAAAACATGGTGGGTGGATTCTAACAGTAAGTATCTCAAGAGACAGGAAGGAGATACTGTCAGTTCCTTAAGGCCTAGTTCAGAAAGTGACATAGCATCGTTTTTACCATACTCTATTTGACTAGCAATCACAACACCCAGATCCAGTGGGCAGGAATACAGATCCCATCTCTCAATGGAAAAAATATCAAATAATTTGGGAACATGATTTTAAACCATTATCCTCATTAAGGGGTGTTTTAAAGCAGTTACTTTTTAGAAAAGGTATTGTAAATTTAGTTCTTAGATTACTGTAGGCTTGGTCAAAGATTCTAGAAAAAATCTAGAATTAGAGTAGTGTATGTAAGGTTTGGTAGGCATGTTTTTTTGTGTGTTGAGTATACATTGGAGTCTCATAGGGTAGAAATCACTGCTGTATTTCCAGTGTGGAGGATATTAATGTTCTTTAGGAATAAAAAAAAAAAGTCCTACTATATGCCAGGTGCTCTAATTCATGAAGAGGTTAAGATTTCAGGAAGCCTTTAAATATGGTGAGAATGCTTGACATGCTGATGAAGCTAGCTGGTATAAGCCTTGTCAAAGGCATGGGGATTGAAAGAGGAAACTGGCTAATGGCCACAAAAAAGATATCCATGCCAATGACCCAGCATGGGGCAGGCAGGGAGCAAAGAGAGCTAAACCTGAAAAGAACACAGAAAGGCAGAGCAAAGGAAAGAGACCGAAAGCGAAGGAGCTGTTTAGTGGTGCCGGGGGCAGGGGAGCTACTGAAGGGTGATAAGGGAAGAGTGTAGACAGAGGAGCATGGCCAAAGCCCTTTGATAAGAAGTTTATCCAGTAGAAATGTTGTGGAAAGGCAGTCATCAAAGACATAGCAGAAACTGATATTTCTTTCTGCCCCTTGAAGTTACAACCTAATCAACAGATTGTCCCGTGAGTATTCCCTGAAAGCTTATACCTTCAGGACTACTGGATAGAGTAGGGATAGGCTTTATTATATACATGTGGATACACACATACAAACACACATTAGATATAGTATTGTGGAATAACATTAGGTTATATAGATTATTAAAGTGTGAGAATCATAATGAGATAATATTACCCTTGGCCTGTAGTTAGCATTTAAGAAACATTAACTACTGTAATACACCTCTCCTCTCCATTATAGTATTTCTGCTTGTGAAAAATTTAAATTCACTGCTATACAGGTTGCTTAAAGATAATTCAAATCTATTGATATGTTCTTTGAAGGAAATTTAGAAAATGTTAAAATGTTCTAAAAAACTAAAAAGTAGGGCAAATTCTTAATTACTCAGAGGGACTCACTACACAAATTATCTCTAAAAATAAATACTTGTAAGTGTATTTTGTATACTACTTATTTACTTCATAAAATTATAAACCTTATCTTCCAATATTTTTAAAGGAATGATTTTAATAGTTGTATCTTATTTCCTCATATTGCTGTATCATAATATGTTTAATCCATCTCATATTTTTAAATATTCACTTTTTACAACTTTGGGCTATGAAAATAATACTGTAGTACACATCTTTGAACACACACACATCTTTCCAGGTGTGTCTGAGTATTTCCTTGCTATAAAGGCCTCTAAGTAGAATTATCTAATAAAGCATATAAACATTCTTCAAACATTTGACATATGAGATTTTGCAATATCTTCCTACCTCCTATATCCCAAATCTGCCACCCACAAACATATAAACACACTATTTAGAAACTTCATATTTTAGCACTTCCCTTGTTTAAAATTATCCTGAAGATGGAGGACTGAGAGGCTCCTAGTGATTTGCTGAAATACATGTTTTATTGAAGAAAGTACAAACCCTTCACACACACACACACACACACACACACACACACACACACACAGAGTTTACAAACATCAAGAGAGACCAATGTTCTTCCTATGATTTTAGTCGCAACCTTGGCGCATCGGAGGACACTCTAACCAAATGGGCTACCTTGCAAGTGCAACTTCATCTGTTTTCAATGGAAACCCTGAGCCCACTGCAGGCTAGTGGAATCCCAAATGGAGCGGAGCTGTGACGATTTGCTTTTACAAACACTTCAGGTGATTCTTATAGACACAGTGTTGAGAATCACTGCTCTGGACCAAATGGCGACCACAAGCTGACCATTTTCTCGGAGGGAAACAAGATGGCTGATGCTCCTGAATAGGGAACTCTGCTCTGGACTTATCATGTTAGTGTACCAGTCCCCAGTGAGATATTCCCTTTCCAATCCGCATTTTCCTCAGTGATTTTTTATAATGGAGACAATAGACCTTGTTTCAGGGTTTTTTGTGAACTTTTTAAAGAGATAGCACTTAAGACATATTGCTTTCCTTCCTTTTTAGGCAAAGTTAAGCTAGCCTTTATTTTTTCGTTTGAGGGGAGGATAGGAGCACTGGGCCATGGAGCAGCCGCTTTGCTGTGGAGGCTCTGACAGGGTTCCGTTTGCTTCCAGTGGCTCCTTGGCCACCCCAAAAGCCATGAGTACCCTGCAGGTGAGGAATGCACTGACATCCACAGGGAATAGCTCCTTAGTTAATGCACACCAACTACGCACTGCATGGGGGGCTACTAAGGACTATTTACAGGGCCCTGAGCTTGAGACACTCATGCTTTTTTTGGGAGGATGAGATAGTGACATAATACAAGTAATTTTTAATGACAAAAGACAATGGAGAAGGGCAGACATCCAAGTTGGGAAGGTTAATTCCCAAGTGGGTGGTACATGTAATAAGTGTACCTGGGAAGCAGGTATACTCAGTGGCTGGCAGCTTCTATGTGCAGGAAATGTAATGGGAGCTGGGTTTGATAAGACTCATTTGGGCAGAAGGGCTTCGGGAAGGATGAGAGCAGAGAAACCGGAACAGCCAAATGGTGGTGTGTTTGGAGAGAACATGTTGCAGGAACAAGAGGATGCCATTCAAACAGAGTAGTGCATTTGAGTCTGGGATGAAATGTTGGACCTGAGTATGGAGAGGGCATTGACTTCCAAATGTAGGAGCTCAGACTGTATCCTTGATAGGAGGCAGAGTACAGCGGGCCCTTGAATAACATCCTTTCTCTCAATGTTGATTTGTTATAATGTTGAGAAAAATGGATTTTCATCCAGGTTCTCTGTCTGGAGTTTGTACATTCTCTGTATATCTGCATGGGTTTTCTCTGGGGACTCTGGTTTCATCTCACATCTGAAAGATAAACTGGCGTATCTAGATTGTCTCAGTGTGAGTGCGGGGTGTGGATGCCCTGTGATGAGAAAGCGTCCGTCCAGGGTGGATTCCACCTTGTGCCCTGAGCTGCCTGCAGAGGCTCCAGCCACCCACCCCCCTGAACTAGAATAAGCAAATTGGAAAAGAATGGTCTTACTTGTGTTTATTAATTTTTTTACATGTATGTATAGCTCATATTTATTCCAATGTTTCATGGTAGAAGTGTTTTGGGTCTTTATTTAGAATTTTGGTGATTTTTTTTGTGACCAGAAATATACCTTATGAACTTAACTCTTGTTTATATCAACTAGCCTGTGGTAACATTAGTTTTCTTGTATGTTTTTTCACTGAAAGTCGTAGTTTCCAGGAACCTATCACCCAAACTTAAGTGAAGACTTACTGTATAATGGTTAGATACTTGAACTCTGGAAGGAGATCCTGAATTTCTCTGTGCCTCTGTTCTCCATATACAAAGGATGCACAACAATAGTTCTGAGCTTCCTGGGCTGTTATGAGAATAAAAGGACTGCATACCTATGATGTGCCTAGAGCAAGTGCATGGCACCTAACAAGTGCAATATAAAGTATCTGATCAGTCATAAAAGTAGACGAGACTCTGGAAGACTTGGGTTAGGAGTAAATGATTATAATTAGGAATTCTTAATCAACAAAAGAAAAAAGCAGACAAAATATAACCAGAGACATTGAAATTAAGAACAATCTAACAATAGCCAGAGGGGAGAGGGGAGGTGGGAGGAGACAGTGGGGGGAAGGGTTTCCAGGAGCCAGTATAAAGGACACATGGACATAACCAAGGGGGAGGGTGGGAGCAGGGGAGGGGGTGGGATTGGCTGGGGTTGGGGGGAATGGTGGGGGGAAAATGCAGACAACTGTAAATGAACAACAATGAAGCAATAAAATCTTAAAAAAAATAAAATAAAATAACTTAGGAATTCTGCCTCCAATAAGTGCTTTGTATTCCGCGGCCCACCACCACTAGATTTCATTAAGGAGTGAACAAGTTAGCTCTAAAGAAGAACCTAACTGAGAAATATATTAGAATGGCTCCACCGTTGAGCATTCTTCGTACCTCAATAATTTGAGAGATTCATCTCGCACTGAAATCTTACTTCACAGCTCTGTTTACATGTTTAATATTCAGGCATGATGACTGGGATAAGTGTCACAAAATGGGGATTGATATCCCAAACAGCATAGAGGTGAATCACTTTTACTAATAAAAAGAGTCAGGTAATTTAAGCCTAAAGCCTATTCTGGAAAGAGAACGTCCGAACTTTTACATGTAATCTTAGAAGATTATGGCGGTAATGTTTCTAACAAAAATAGAAGGATGAAAATAGCTTCCAGGTTTATGTGATGTTCCCAGTCAACTGCAAATAAATTAAACTTTTTTTAATAGGAGGATAGCAAAAGATTACTAATTCATTAGTAGGGGGATTCCTTTTACTAAGTAAGTGCTTGTGTGGTAAAAGCCAAATGACAGGCAGCACCACGAGTTATGAGTAGGAGACAAAGTGGTGACCCTAAGAGGATGGCAAAGCCTGGGAAAGTCTGGGGAAAAGATCGAATGTGGGCAGGGCCAGGTCTGGGAAAGTCTGGGAAAGATTGGTAGGCAGAGGGCAGAAGCGCAAGCCCAAGAAAAGCCAAGGAAGAGAACGGAGAGTGCGAAAGAAAGCCCACTCTTTCCCAAAGCCCAGGAAACGCGACAGCTCGGCAAGGACCTCAGGTGGCGGCTGCGCCCCAGCCTGCCCACTCTCTGCCTCTCCGGAGCCTACAGTCACTTTTTGCTCCAAGAAATCTTGCCACTGTTGCTTAGAGTCCTCCTATGTGAGTGTCCCTGAAAGTCTTTTCCCATGACACCACTGAAGAACCTAGTTCCTCCAGTACCGGGCTGAGACGACCTATATTTGAATTCTAGTTTGACCACTTTCTAGTTGAGAAAACGTCTTCTGTGGGGTAAGTTAAACGTCTTTTGTTCCCCAGTTTCTCTATAATTGTACTGTCCCATTCAGTCAGCACCAGCTATGTAAGACTGTTGAACAGTTGAAATGTGGCAAATCCAAACTGATATGTGTAGTATACACAAAATATATATCCTGTTTGAAGACCTGATGCTCTCCCACCAAAATAAAATATTTCATTAACAAATTTATATTAACTGCAGGTTGATATAATATTTTGGGTAACTGGAAAAAATATATTGTTAAAGTTCATTTTACTTGTTTCTGTTTTTATTTTTTTAACGTGGCTCCTAGAAATTTAAAATTACTTACATGGCTCACATTATATTCCTATTGGATAGTGCTGATCTATAACACACAAATAATAATGCTATCTGTTAAATATCATTGTTGTGAGAACTAAATGATTTAATATGTATAAAATCCTTTAAAATACCTGGCCCATAATAAGCACTAAATAAGTGTAGTTTTAAAAATAGTTTTAAAGGTGGTCAGGTTAAAAAAGCAAGGAACAACTTGTCATAGGCAGCACCCACTGAGAGAGGGAGAGAGGTGGTAGCACTTCAGAGAAGAAAAGCAGCCAGGCCACAACCTCGAGGTTTGCAGAAGCTGAGTGGGCAGAGGACTCAGGTCAGAGGGCTGAGCCGTTTCCAGGCGGTAACTGTGCAGGGCACACGGCCACCGGGCCACCGCTGTTTGAAACAGTGAAGTGGTCAGAACTAGAAAACTGCAAGTGAGGCTTACAGTTATACTTCTGGCTCCGGTTTGTCATTACAGAGTGTGGACCATCCCTCCGTTCTTGTTAAAATTCGGTCTCACTTATCTGGAAAGGAGTTAGTGTTTGTTCTCTGCCTTAGGTTTCTTGTTTCTTCGGAGCATGTTCGTTGCTAAGTCCTACGCATTATGCAAATGAGTGGTGGTGCGCAACTCAGCCAGGAAGAAGAGCAGTCGGGCAGTAGCGTAACACTCATGTCCAGGGCACCACAGTCATCACTCTTACGTGAATTATTATTTCGCATTTCACAGAAGCAGCTGTGTCTTGTTAAAAATCACATGGTCGAGGTTGCTTAGCCCATGACATCTTCGGCTAGTGCCCTAGATCAACTTGCTTTGGATGCAGCGTAAGTATCTTTACAGAGGCTTCCTCCAAGGCCAAGGCCACCACCAAGAACATACCCACTCCCTTAACTTTTTTTAAAGATTTTATTTATTTATTTTTAGAGAGAGGGGAAGGGAAGGAGAAAGAGAGGGAGAGAAATACCAGTGTGTGGTTGCCCCTCTCACACCCCTTACTGGAGACCTGGCCCACAATCCAGGCATCTGCCCTGAGTGGGAATTGAACCGGTGACCCTTTGGTTCACAGGCTTGTGCTCACTCCACTGAGCCACACCAGCCAGGGCCCCCTTCAGTTTTTGATTCCTTTCTTTCCTCTCAGTAATATACCAGTAAAGGTGCCAGTCCAGAGCTATATGAAAACTGGGCTTAGAGCTTGTTTTCAATTTTTCAGGTCCTTAAGAGGCTCTGACTGCTATTATTTTCAGTGGCCCATCTTCCAAAGAGCTCTAACCTCCTATTGGAGTCTCTGGCCCGTTCTATAGGACTGCAAAGGCTGCTTATGTATGTGTCTGGGCTCAGAAATCGGCAAGAACAGAGAAATATGGTGTTTGAAGTAACAGAAGACAAAAGGAATCAACAGGATTTCCACATATTTATTTCATCACGCATCCTTTTAAATTTACAGCCAATGACAGGCTAGATAAACTTCTGTGCCTGTGTGTTTAATGGACAAAGGAATGTTTGTTATCTGTTTTGGGTTTATTGCTAGAAACAAATGTTTCATTAATATATGTTTCATTAATAAATATTTTAGAATATTTAACATGCCTCTTTTCATTTGTACAAGTAAAAATCATTTCTTGATTTCATATTTTAGAAGTCCAAATCCATCAGTTTCTCAAAGCAATATTAAACTCTCTCTGCCATTCTGACTTTTGTATAGATTGTAGTCAAACAGACTGGAAATTTCACCACAGATACAATTGAATGAGAGATAAAAGGATGAATATATGAAGATGTCCCTTATAAAGGACAGTGTACCACATTACAGTCTCAAAGAAACACAGCACAGGAAAATCAAATGGACTTTCTGAAATTAGTATTTCGAATTCTTAGGCACTAAGTCCAATGTTTTTGTGGGGTGGAAGGCAGAGGACCGGTCACATGGTCAGCAGAAAGATGAGAAGGTGTTTTAGTGCTGTGTGTCTTCTACCTCAACGCTCAGTGAAACAACAACAGATAAATCTTCATTCCTGAAGCTGGCTGAAAAAGTATTTAAAAAGTCTTATCCCCTACCCTTTTCCCCCCAACCCCCCACAAAAAGGTCTGTTTTTTCCTGACTGGGAACATGTTTGATGGAAACAATTCATGTTCAAGGTTCTAACAAGTGCTACATACACACTAAAAGTTATTGAAACAAAACTGGGTTCTTCTAAGTGTGTGTGGCTTTTTAAAAAAATAAACAATAGTTTCTTTTTAGGGAAGAACTATGTCATTCTCACTATGTCAACTAGGATTTGCTAAAAGTATCACATATTTTGGCTCAAAATTGACACCGTGGCTAATATACTGAGTAGGCCCAAATTTGATCATTTGAAGATTTTTATAGCTCTTTACAAAATCTTAAATACAGGTAAATATGTAAACACTGTGCTCTCAGAGAGCAAGTACTTAAGGCGTGTCTCATCGGATCCCTCCTGGGGAGGTGAATTCACATGAAACATCACCAATCAGTTTTAAAACCAACCGCTGGAAGTACTCTCCGGTTGAGGGGGAAACACCACCTTGCACATCTCAGAGTTCTCTTGGTGGAGAGGGAATTCGGATCCTGCTACAAGCCTTTCTTTCCTTTTCCGCACGACGTATCCTTTGCCTGTGGACAGCCTTTCATATTTTGTCTCAAATTGCCTGCATAACAACAACAAAATTACACGCATATTACAGTCACGTCATGTCTGTCAGAGCCAAGCTATTAGTGTACGCTTGCAGCTCCTGTTTCAGAGCAATTCGAGACAGGATCTGAGTGCCAAAGGCTACCTACCAGCTTCCATTCCTGTGAATGGGGTGATTTTTTTCCTTCCCTGTTCTTTTTCTACAAACGGATACACTTCCAATGCTTGGAATACAGGGGTCTGCCATATGTTTTTCTGGAGTGAAGGACTAAATCCCTGTCAGCTTTTTGGAGATGCTGTTAAGCTTTGCAAGCCCTGCTATGTCTCCCACCCCTAACTCCAGGAGCCCCACCTTGGGCTCACTCCCCGTTTGAGTACGTAGCAAGTTTAGCTGGTTGTAAGACGAGCATGCTGACAGGGAAACATTCCCAAAGCTGTGGCCAAGGGAAATGTGCCTGGATTGGTGGTTGCTGCGTTTTGACCATTGGAAGGCTGATTTATTTTTTAACGCATTAATGGAGATTTATTCTACACATACGTTAGAAAATATTAGCAACAGTTTCACATTCTGATTATAATATACTACATTTTATTCTGCAAAAATATAACCAACTCATAGTTCTACTTATTTATGCGTTTTACGTGGATCCTGAAATGTCAGTAATATAAAGAAGGTGCTCAACTCTAGCCTACTTTATCAAAGGAGATGACATAAAATATGGCTTGCTGTTTTAAGCATATAAATAAATTGCTTTTATGGTTAATAGTGTGTGTCAAGGAAACCTCTACAACTCACAGTGCTCCCTTGACCGAAAGCATTCTAATTCCACGAGAGTATCGCAATAAATACAGCTACAAGGCCCAAAAGACACAGTGTGAATGAGAAGCTCTAGAGAGGACGAGGTGTTGGAAAGTTAATGGGCAATTTTATATGTGGTTTTTGAGACCCTAAAGAGTCTACTGAAAACATTTTTAAAACTTCAAAATCCCAAACTCTCAAGTTTTAGCTAAAACTTGAAGTCAAGAAACTGTTCTATGGATTACCTAACAACTGTGAGCCATGGTAAGTGACTAGATGTTTTTTGTTTTGAACCTTCTGTTCAGGACACAACTAGGAAGGCAGCTGGTAGTAAATATGCACCCAATATTTTTGGTGAAACTACATGGCAAAACTTGTGGTAAATCAGATCCCTTTGTTTCCTTGATAAATTATTTCTGGATAGAATGTGATATCTCCTGAATCAAATGAACTAGTTATTACAGTTTCTTGATATCCTAGGAAGTGAGTTCCTCTTCAGCCTTATCAATAATTCTGTTATTAATTTAAAGGTAATTCATTTCACTGGATTTTTACCATTTTCTTTTAATTTCTGAAACTGAATGCTCAAAACTGGGTGCAAGCTCCTGGCGGCCGGGGGATGGCCCTGGCACACAGCACGAGCACTGCTTCTTACCGGAATGGAGCTGCAGCCTTGTCCATCTGCAGGCAAACTAAGAATGGGTACTGAGAAAACTGCACTGTGGAGATGAACTCCATGCCGGCTTCCGTTTCTGTACTGATTTCCAGGCCAGCTTTCACAAAAGAGGAATCCACAGTGATGTCACCGGATATCACCACAGCCAACCTAAAGATTTGGTGGAGGGGGGGAGGGTCGGGAAGAAGTTCTATTAATATCACATTTAACTGGACTGGACAAAATAGCTGTATTTCACAAGATCTGAACTCATGATGCTGATGACTATGAAGAACCATTTAAAGGACTAATATGTGACCAAAATGTGCTTAGAATTCAGTTGGTAACCAGGGCCTGGTTAGTCCCATTGATTGGGCAGTGAAGGTTGCCTTTCCCCTGAACCCTTCCACAGCTTTCAATTCTAGATGTGGCAATGAAATATCTGTCAGGTTCCACAGTTTGGTATGGGCATACTAAGGACCAAAATGACAATGTGCTTGGAACCTGGTCTTCTCAGAAAGTAGGAAGTACCTGAGTTACCTTAAAAGGAAGCCTCAACTCAGCAATAAGGTAGCTGATGTTTATAACAATTTTCTTGCTTTCTTGGTTTCTCTGTTGGCTTCTATGTGGCTATTTCAACTCCATTTTATTACTTTCTTCAAAGGGTCTCTAGAGCTATATGTCTATTTGAAAAAGTATTGTGTCACAAAGAACCATTCCTATGGTGGGGCATGCGCAATGGCATGCCCAGGAATGACAGATGTGGCGGGTTCTGCAACAGTCACCTGGAGGACTAGGTAGACAGATTGCATTGTCTAGGGAGGGTGACGTGGATGCAAGTGGAGAGGATAAACAATCTCAGTAGAATGCTTACCTCTAGGAACACTCTAATTTAACTGTAGACTTTCAAAGATACTGTGGGAAGTTACTCCCACAATTAAATCAGAGTTGCATGTCCATGCTTTTTTGTTGGAGGGACTCATTTTTGCTGTGCACCTTAAAGCACAATGGCTGCCACTGTTGTCAGTGGAAAAGCAGGTCAGAGGTGCATCATTTAAATCCCTGAATACCACCCTGTACCTTCTAATATCTTACACTCTACAAAGGCTTAAGTGGTATTTTTTTAATGAGCAAATGAAAAATTGAAGATAGATTGGCTACAATGTGGATACCTATAGATTCTTAGGGATATGGTATCCTTTCCAAAAATCCAGATATTTTGTTGTTGCAAATCATTGGTTTCTTTCTGTAAAAAATTCAGTTCAGTGAAATTTGGGGAGCCTTCTACCTAGAAAATACTTCAGAAAGAGGAAACAGGTGACTGATTCGATGGGAAGTGCTAAATTATACTGCAAATCCCTCTGATAGTCCACTCCATTTCTCTCATTTTTTGATTCCTTTTAGTAACACCATGGGCCAAAAACGTGCCCCTTTTTATTGTCCTCAATTCCTTCATCCATAGTAGAAAATAAACAAAAAAATTTAATTTTACCACTCCTATTTCACTTATGCCTCACCATATTTCAAATATTCAAACAATGTAAAAATCAACTGCACTTCAATCTCCTTTTCTTTAATGTCGTAACAAACAAAAGAATAATTCTTTTGGTTATTACGCTGGTTCACAGACATTATGTTATGTTCAAAGTAAAACATTTCATTCTGACAGGTAGATTAGAAAAACTAAAGGAGCTGAGAACATTTAGTTTAAGAAAGTGAATGCTAACAAAAAACTTAAGGACTGAATGTTTAATACTTTGTTTCTGCATAAAAGTGACCATTTTAAAATTTTTATTTACTGAAGACAGCAAAACAGGAAAGATTTCAAATCACAAATAGAGGGATAAGCTAAAAGTTTGCTTCAGAGTAAAATTTTTTAAAAACATTGTCAATTATTAAAGTGGAATGCCAAGAGAAGATGAAATTGTCATCCACTGGGTGTACTGTCTACAGATGTCTTTAAAAGCAAGAAGGTTCTTGGCTGAGTTGTATTAGGTACTGATCTATTCATAAGAAGCTATGGAAAAAATGACTTTCCATGGTTATTTCTTACTCTATAATTTAATGATTATATTTAATGATTTAATGATTATTTATATTTACTCTATGATTTAATGGTTACAGTTAGAAAGTGTAGATTTTAATAGATGAATGGGACTACATCAAACCAAAATTTTTTGCACAGAAAATAAAACCATCAAAAAAAATGAAAAAACAAACCACTGAATAAGAAAACATATTCACCAATGATATATCTGATAAATTTTAAAAAATTTTTAAAGAACTTATACAACTCAAAATTTATAAAGAACTATACAACTCAACACCAAAAAAAGCAAACAATCAAATTAAAAAATGGACAAAGGACTCGAATAGACATTTTTCCAAAGAGGACATAGAGATGGCCAATAGACATATGAAAAGATGCTCAATGTCACTAATCACTAGAGTAATACAAATTAAAACCACAATGAGATATCACTTCACTGTAAGAATGATTGTCATCAATAAATTAACAAACAATAAGTGCTGGAGAGGATGTAAAGAAAAGGGAACCGTAGTGCACTGTTGGTGGGAATGCAGACTGGTGCAGCCCCTGTAGAAAGCAGTATGGAGTTACCTCAAAAAATTAAAAATAGAACTGCCTTATGACTCAGTGATTCCACTTCTTGGATTTTATCTGAGGAAACCCAAAACACTAATTCAAAAGAATATAAGCACTCCTATGTTCAGTGCAGTGTTATTTACCACAGCCAACGTTTGGAAGCAGCCCAAGTGTCCATCAGTAGATGAGTGGATTTAAAAGCTGTGGTACATTTACACAATGGGATACTACTGGGCCAAAAACTAGAAGGAAATCTTACCCTTTGTGACAGCATGGATGGACCTGGAGAACATTATGCTGAGTGAAATAAGCCAGTCAGAGGAAGACAAATGCCATTTCATTGCACTCATATGTGGAATCTGATGAACAAAGTAAGCTCACAAACAAAATAGAAAAAGACTCATAGATACAGAGAACAGACTGACAGCTGTCAGAGGGGAGGGAGGGTTGGGGACTGGGTGAACAAGATGAAGGGATTAAGCAAAGAAGAAAAAAAAACAACTCATAGACACAGAGTTGATTATCAGAGGGAAAAAGGGTCTGGGGAGGTAAAAGAGAGTATAGAGGACATAAATGGTGATGGAAGGAGACTTGACTTGGGGTGGCAAATACACAATACAATATACAGATGATGTGTTATAGAATTGTATACCTGAAACCTATATAATTTTATTAACCAATGTGACCCCAATAAATTCAATAAAAATAAAAACAAGAAAATGCAAAGTATAGATTTTGAAAAGCTAGAAGGTTAAATAATTCCAAAACTAATTTCTGCAGTTCTTTGCAGAAAGCATTATGCATATGCTTACCGATTATTCACTCGTGTTTTCGACTCACGATACCACAGACTAAACTCCATTGCACCCGAAATGTCAATGGCTAGAGCACCCTGGACTTCTATATTGGCCTTCAGTCCAGATTGCAACTGAAGCTCCTAGAGCAAAAATATATAATGATAACAAAATCACAATTTAGCCAACCCCTTTCCAAAGGTACATTCAACCTCCTACTATAGATAATACCACTTGAGTTTTGTTAGTGTTGGGGACTTTCTCTAAGTTTGGAAACACATCCTAATTCTGATCACCAGAAGTAGATTGTTACTTTGCTAAATTGTATAGTCAGTTAAATACTGGTACTAGGAAAGTAAAGTGATGATTAAGAAGAATGTTTTCTTTCAATCACTGCCTCACTTTGGGAGGGGAAATGGTTTTCAGAGGGTGATCCCTGACAAATAAGATCAGCACCCAGAAAACTTGTGAGAAATGCAAGTCCCACACCTACTAAACTAGAAACTCTGAGGGTGGGGCCCAGGAATTTGTGTTGTGATAAGTCCTCATGGGATTCTGATGCACTCACATTTGGGAACCACCATTTTAGGGAAAATGAAGGCATCTCCATCAGGAATCCAGCTGTGGCTTTGAGTTGGGGGCAAGGGATTGGGCTAGAAGACCTGTTAAAGTCCTTTAGCACTTTTCTAATTGTATGCTGTGTCAAATATGGACAACTGCATCCTGCTAGCAAATGAAAAGCATGATAAAAACTGCCAGTGCGATACAAAAGTTACAGGAATTGCCTAGCTCAAGCTAGGAAAGGAAGGCAAGCCAATCAAACTAAACCCTGTTGTTTGACATTTGGAATGACATCACATTAACATGTGGAGTCCCACATGAACTCAGCAGCACATTCCAGAGGAAAGGCACTCATCTGCAAACACAGTTCCTCCCAAGCAGTGCTATAATTGTCTGAAATTCATTTTTTTTGTTCTGTTTACCAGCATTTTGCCCTTAGTCTTGCAGTTTCTATGTATCTCTGGTGGTGTTGGCTGAAACTTCTTCAGCTGGGTTACAATCAGATTGCCTGGGGACCGTGTTGGTAATGATAATGGTTTAGGGGAAAAGGCTCAATATCCTTAGTTTTGATATTGCTTCAAAGATCTTAGGTTCATGACAACTGACAGCATGAGCAACTGTATGTGACTGCCCCACTCAGATCAAACAAGCTGTGTGTTCACCAACTATAAATAACACAGTTTTGCTTTCTAAAAAAGATTCTATTGATCTTGAATCATCTCAACCTTCCAAAAACCATGGCAGGAAATGTCAGTGAATGGACTTGGTTTACAACCAGGTATACTAAAAATGTCTGATTATGGCATGAAGCTACCTTCAGTCAGATGGACACTTGGATGGAAAAATGAAATTTTCAACATGGAGCTAAAGACACCAGTCTAAAGGAAGACAGATTACCCTGATAAAACCACAACAATCATGTCCAAAGTTGACCTCTGCTTATAAATGGCAGAGCCAAAATATCAGAGTTCTGCATTTGTACTGTTATTATGGTTGTTCCAAGATGAGCCCTACTGTGTGCCCTGACTCAGAAATATTTCTTTCTTTGTGTTTTCTTCTTTGCTCCCAATTTGAAAAATCATGATTGTGTTAGTCTAACCCACCCAGCAGAGGTCTGTGATGTGGGCTTTGGCTTTCCTCCTGACCATACATTAATGGATGTCAAAATACACCAAGTGCCATGGAAAAGAACATTTCACAGTGATTAGACAATGTGCCTTTCATGGGGAGAGAGCATTTCCTTGCAAAGTTGAGGAGTTTGAGGAGTGCCTTGGCTTTTGGAGATTCCTTTTCCCTCATGTAAAGAGATCATGTGTAGTGACAGAGGAATTTTCTTGGACCTCCATAGAAGGACAGACCACTGACCCCAGTAGAAGGACAAACCACTCTTTACCTCATGAGAGGGACTAAACCACATAATGCAGGTGTTCTAATTTTTGAGGGGTATAAAAGAAGTGGAATGAACAGTTTTAAGCACCAACTGTGTCCTAAAAGCTCTACATTTGACAACTCATGTAATTCCCATACTATTCTTCATGGTAGGCATTATATCTGAAAACTGAAAAGAAAAATCAGTCTTGGAGATTACATGTGGAGCCAGAACAAGCACCCAGACTGTTTCTAGTTGGGGAGACTCTTCCACTTCCACCATGGCTATCACAGAATCATTCCTGGTGTGCAAGGAAGCCTGTTCAAGGAATATCACAAAAAAGGTAGAGCATAATCTTATGTCCTTGTTCTATCCAAAGTGCATATTTATTAAAATTTTTGCCTAAGAACTAGACGAACAAGATACTATAGCTTTGTGTGTGTAACCAGTGCGACCTCTTTGATCTTTTAATTTTGGTCTTAAAGGTGTTTCTTACAGCTCAAACAGTGATATCTTTACAACTCATTCCACTGCTCTCATTCAGGAAGATGTGTTCTTTGCTGACTAAAGAAGATCCCCCTCTTAAGCTGACTTTATCAGACACCTTTCTCTGAAGAGTAACCCAATGAGCTGAAAACAGAGAGAGTGTGCACAGAGTAATTCCATCTGCCCTGGTGGCTGTGACAGGCCACCAACTGCCAAAATTTCCTTCCATGTCAGCACTTGACCTAGAGTGGTATGTGTCTCTGAAGCTGGGATGACATTACTGGGTGCCCTGAAGAGCAGGGAGCCTCAAACAGCTTATTTGTATAATTATCCCAGTTCTGCCAAATACTCCAACCTGAAATATGCAGATATTGGGTTATATTAATAGCTTGAGGATGACCTTTCTTTTAGAATATGGCTTAGGTGCCCTAGCTTAATGAATAAAGAAACCTTATAAAATAATCTTGATCAGAAGTTGAAAACTATGGCCTGCAGGCAAATCTGGCCTACTGGCTGTTTTTCTAAATAAAAAATTTTGGGAGCACTGCCACACTCATTTATTAATATATCACTGATGGCTATTTTCACTCTATAATGGTGGAGCTGAGTAGTTGCAACAGCAACGGTATGTCCACAAAATCTAAAATATTTACTTTCTGCCCTTTACATAAAAAGTTTGTCAACCTTGATCCAGATTACTACTTATGTTTGTATCAAGTTTTATACCTGGATTTAGACCATTGGGCATTCTTAATGGGTAGGTGAGCACACACAGGTGGTGCCAAGCTATTACTCCTGTATCTTAAAATATAAACTAAATCCTCAGCACTCTTTTGCTTTTTTCAGAGATTCTTTCATTAAGAATGAATCTCCCCAGAGATAATATGGCAAAGGAAATGTACAGTGTATAATTCTGATATATGAGAATTGTTTTTTTTGTGAGTGAACTTGAGGATTAAGGGATATAAAAGAAACTGCTGGTTGTTCTTTTCATTCATATTAACAAAAACACAGTTTTATTTGGACTGTCTATTCCAAACCATTGAAAAATTATATTTACCAGCTTCTCTTGCAGCTAGAGATATCCACATAACAAACTTTTGCTTAATAACAAAGGGCTTCCTTTTGTATATGCTCAGCTTTTGTACGAATAAATAGGGCTTCCAGGAAAGTTCCTGAAAAAGAGTCAGACTCTACTGCCTGTCACCCTTCCCTTTCTCCTTCTTGGATCGAGGTGATAGTGCTGGAAATGCAGCAGCCATGTGATAATCATGAGGTGACAAGCATGAGGTGACAGCCACATGTAAAGATGGCTGAGCTGAGGGAAAAAAAGCCTGGATCCTGATAAGATCTTAGGATTTCTATATCAACACATTACTTACTGGATTACTACTTCCAAATATTTGTTACATGATAAAAATCAAACTATTTGCTTAAGCTACCCTAAATTTGTTTTTGTTATATACAGCTATTCTGAACTATTATGAGGAATAATAAAGACAGGAAATTAGCATTTAGTTTTAACCTATGATATTTTGGAGGAGTTTTAGTAAAATCTGATATTTAAGGTCTCTCCCAGGTCTTAAAATCTATGATTTCCAAACCAGAATCCAACAAATCAAAATCATCAAATTATCTGCCAAAGAACAAAGCTGCTAAAAACTTTGGATTATCTGTTCCAAATGCCTTACTTCCTTAGTAGGAAATCTTGGTTTAAATCTATTAAGTAATTGCCCAAGAGCACATAGAAAGTAACTAGTAGGGACAAAATTCAAAGCTAGGATATTACTCATAAATTTACTAAACCACAAAAGCAAATTTCCCAAGCAAGTTCTATTGTCTGTAAATTTTAATCCAACCTCCTCATTTATCTCTAAAATCATAAGTATGAATTAGAATACAAAGTGATCCCTTTAAAGATTTCCTTCAGGATCCTTATTTAACAAATATTCCATTTTTTATATTGCTATGCTTAGTAAGGCAGGAAATAAGTCAAGCCATTAAAAGAATGTTTGAGCATCAAACATTTGAACTCAAAGTTTATTCAGACTAACCCTCATCTGTTCCTCAGGAAATTCGTCGAGGCAGACCACCGCCATCCATAGTATCTTGGTCACCTAAATCTTACTGCACAGAAGATAGTATTGTCATACCTTATCACAGTAATGTAAGATTTGGGGGTGAGGAAAATTGAAAACCATTCTGAAGAATGCAGTTCAAATGAATGAAAGTTCTTCTATTCTCTACTAATAAATGGTGACCTGATTCTATGACCATGAGAGTTTGGGGCAAAAAGTCTCCATGAAATGTGGTTGGTGTCAATGGTTGGTTGTGCCTCTACTAACGTGGCAGGGTCAAAATGATGCACTGTATGGATCTTCATCATCCTTGTCAGGATAAGTGTCAACAGAAATTTATGAAGCCATGTGGTTTAGCTCCTGCCTTCAGATGAATGGCTAAGCCCGCCAGGAAGGCCAAATGAACCGATAGTGCCATCTCTGCTCTGCTTATCTTAGGCTATTTCCTCCATAATTTCTTGTTTATGTTAGCATCAGTATTGAGATATAATTGATATTGTACTATACTCACTATATGGAGCATTTTCTCTTTTTCCTCAACAGTGAGGAGATGTGTTAATTGGTTAATAAAGGCAAAAGAAAACCCAGCTTACGTATAGCAAAGAAGAAAAGGAGTAAGGGCAACAATACCAAGAGACTGAATGCTTAAAATGTGAGCTCCAACATGTGTGGAACTTTGTCTTGTATCGTCTATAAGCATAGAGCACATTTAAAAGGTGCCTGGTACATTTTGCGAATTCCATACATATTTGCAGAATGAATGAATTACCTGGGAATGATCTATTAGCAGAATAAGGCCTTTCACCACACTGACAGGGTCGCTAGATGCCGATAGCATTTTGGACATCAAATCACTGTATCCGTTGAAAAAAGTGACAGGTCTGAGCTGAACATCAAAGAGAATGGCTGACAGGCCAGCGTAGGAGTCAAGGTTCTCCTCTCCCTCATCAGGTGTAGCAGCAATTAAGCCCTCTAGTCCTTGGGCTTCAATGACCACCTAGGGAAAGATGGATATAACATTCGTGACATCAGCTCCCTGCCTGTTCTGTGAGCTACAGCTAAAACTTTCCCAGGGGTTAATAATTCAAAAAATCTGCAGCAGCTGGGCAAAAGAAAAAAACAAACAACTTTATAAGTGAACATAAGGTGAGTTAGTTTTCTTCATTTAATCCACATAACTGCCCTTTGAGGTACATACGATTTTATCCATTTTGTTGCTGAGGCAAAATAAGTATATAAAAGCTCAAAAGGATGGGGGCAGGATTCCAACCCCTCTGCCTAACTGCAAAAGGCCATGAGCTTTCCATTTTATGATGTCATCCCAGAGACTTTTGGTCTCTCCAGAACTGTCATACATAATGAATCAGCTACTGTGTAGAGCCCCAAAAGGAGGTGGACAGGTGTTGGGACAGTCATCCTAAGGCTGCTTCTGTGAGAGGGTGTGAACTCTCTCAGCCATGACTCACGCCTTTCAGCTTTAACCTTTCTCTCTCCTCAAACGAAACACAATGAACACCATGAGGTGGCCCGCACCCTGATCTCCGTCAGGCACAGGAGTCCTACACATGCCCTGTCCTCCATGCCGATCCCCTTCACCACTGGCTGTTTGGCACTTCATAGTGCGTGTCAGGAGACAGATGGTCACTCCTCAGGACAGAAGGGCACAGTATTCTGACTAGAGTCCTATCAGAGTGGGTAGTGATATCATATTGGTAGGAACTCGAGTTTATATAGCACTGGGTCATTATAAAGCCTAAATGAGCTTACTTAGAAGGTTATGATTTGATATATGTGAAAACTAAAAAGGAAACACGTTTCAAAATTAAAAAGCCTTTTACAGAGTGTCACCAAATTTTAGGTAAAATGAAAGGGGTGGAAGAATGCCAGCTGTCAAATGCCTATATTTTATTCTTTTCTCTCCCAGCAGTACTTGAAAAACAGATTGGCCCTTTAGAGAGGCATATTCTGTTATGAAGCTTTTTATTATGGGGAATGAACTTCTTCCTAGAAACACCCAGAGAAAGAAATTATATTCTAGGATTATATAAATGGGGCTCCAAGAAATGTATCTGTGAATAAAAATAAAATATTTTTAAAAACATACGTGAGAAATACGGGCACAATTTCAGTTCTGTGAATATGTGTACCTTTAAAAAGAAAAATGGGTTTTTGGCAAGCCCAGTGAATCAAACTACTTAGATTTCAAGTTCAGATTCGAAATTCTCGCTGGGACTATAAACCATATAGCCTCGTGCAGATGATGGAATCATGGGTGACATATGGCAGAAGCCACTGTTAACGTATGCATTCTATAGTGTTACCAACAGTAACAACCTTATTTTACCTCTAAGTTTTATATACTTTACTCAGTAAAATTAATGGAAAATGAGTTACCTGGCTACCATGAAGCTGAGCCTTCCCAATGTACTGAACAATGTTCAGGTTACTTCTCCTCAGAATGCCAGAACCAGAGTAAAGAATGTCAAGACTGTAGGTAGATGCTGAATGGGGACTACCTAATGGCAAAAAGAAAAAAGAAGGATAGAAAAAAATGCCCTGTAATTTAGTAACAGCTCCAGTAATAGCAAGCTGGGGAGGGGTGTGGATGGAGAACAGCTTTCTGGGTTACGTACGCTCTATGTAGCCAGTGTAGGCAGAAGAGGATCCGCTCTTGGAGAAACGGTCGTAATTATGAGCAACCATCTCCTTCAGGACTCGACGGACCATTTTGCTGCAACGCATAGAAGGAAAAAGCTGCACATTCACTGCAATGGCTGTTTCCAAGTTGGATTTGGAAAGAACCCCAACTCCTCAGTGGAAAAAACAGGGGGGCCAAATCTTCCCCCCGCTGCTCCAAGTCTGGGGAGGTGCCAGCTGGAGTGCCAGCACCAAGCGTGGGGCTTCCCCTTCATTCCTCAACAGGGCGAGGACACCCAGTTGCAAGAAGGCTGAGGCGGCCGGTGGGCACTCCCCAGGAGCAGAAAGCACATGTTCTTTGAACCCTCTTGGTTCCATCATTAAACAGTGTATACTTTTAAAGAAAGCTGTGCCAAACTGAAGAGGTTGCCAATGTGTCCTTAAACATTTTCCTATACCCTTTAATGTTATCACTGGCTAATTATATATAATAGTAAATTTCCAGAAATTGCTTCTATGTTTATGCAGCTTTCAATTTAAAAAACTCTCAGTTACACCTATGTATAAACCATGGTCTCCTCTACAGTAAGTCTTGAACCTTACCCCAGGCCTCTACCTTGTCTACTTATCTAATTAGTATTGCCATCTTTCCATTCCTGACATAATACTAATCATAGCAATAATTATAAAATTATAACAATACAGAAAAAAATTCACTAAAGGATATCCACCTAGATCTGAGGTAGAAAATTTTTGAGAGGAGAGAATGATTACCTCATAGTCTTCTACCCCCAATATCACTAAGTTACAAGATTTTAGCCTGGAGAAGAGATGTGGGGGGTTGTGACAGCTTTCCTCAAATAGTCAAAGGGCCTGCCTATATGTGGATAAACGATTAGACCTGGCATAAAACCAGGGCCACTAGGAAGATTTCAGTTATACAAAAAAGTAACAGTGAGTCTCTGAACAAGGACACAAGTTACCTCAGAGGGGGTGATCCTCCTGCCAACTGCCAGGTGATTAGGCGCCCACACCGGAGAGAGATACTAAGCGAGATACCTTTCATGTTACTGGTTCTGAGAATCTGACCTGCAGTGTTTGTGATGGCCTCTTTGCCTTTCCTAGGCTGCTCTCTAGCACACTGCCTCCTCTTTATTGTCCCCAAATCACTAGGTTCACAAGACAAGGACAGCAAATCCACCCTGGTCTCTTCCACCAGTCACATAGAGGAAACACAGCAATAGATGTCAGATCATCAATTTGTAATGTGTGGCGGCAAATGGGCTCTGCTGCTTTTCTCTCTCATCCATGCTCCTTCTTCCTTATCTGTCCTGCTCTTCTCTCTCTTCTATTCACTCCCCCTGGTTCTTTTCCCTTCGTCCTTCTCATTCCTTGTTTTTCTTTCCTTCAGTCTTTTACTGCCTTTTTATTTTTTCCATCTCTCTTCACTTTCCCCCCTCCCCATGTCTGTTTTCCTTTCCAACTGGTAATGCTCAAATTTGATCTTTTATGTGTTCTGCATGTAAGTCAGGGGAGATGGAAATTCGTTTTCTGGCTCTGTTTCAGGGAGGAAACACAGAGTTTCGGGGCAGCCACTTTGAAGAGGGACATCAGCGAATTCAGAAGAGACTTGGGAACCAGCAGGAAGACAACCCAGTAAGAGTGACTGAGAGCAGTGAAGTCTGCTCATCCCATTTCTTCACACCTGGATTAGTCCTGAAACATGGGCCATGCTTAAGGTTTTACATTTAAATTGGTAAATTCCTTTGATCTGTGATATGAAGCTTCAAAGATTTCTAACGTTTGGACAGTTAAGATGAGGGATCATTTTGTGAGAACTTAACATCATTTTGTTGTACCATTTATAAATATAGTTCTACTAAAAATATAGTTGGATTTTAAAACATGACTAATGCTTGGCAATACTTAGCTACCAGATTGAGCAGA
This sequence comes from Macrotus californicus, assembly GCA_007922815.1. Lineage (NCBI taxonomy): Eukaryota > Metazoa > Chordata > Mammalia > Chiroptera > Phyllostomidae > Macrotus > Macrotus californicus. Next base: position 28,268 of record VMDR010010731.1, read on the forward strand.
AGACCTAGAGTAAAAACCATACCTGGAATTCTAAATCATAGTGAAAAGTGAAGTTGTTCCATCTGGCCCACTAAATAGCACCCTGGTGGAAAATTTGGCAGACTCTTTGATGATGTAACACAGCCCAGCATAATGACCACAGCATTATTATTATCCACAGATGTACTCCACAAATGCACAGATAAGCCTGAGCAAGCAGAGAGAGAGAGGTGCACTATTTCCTACCTTGCAGGCGTTTCGAAACGTAGGATGTCTTGAACAATGGAAAGCATGTACTTATTCATTTCTTTGGGAAGCTCCCCAATAGAGAGCAGGATGTTTTTCACGTCCATGTAGGATGGCTTGTTATTTAAAATGATAGCAGCTGCGGTAGTGCGCACAGTCTTTTCATGAACTTTACGATTCTGGTGGTATATCCTGTTCAAAGTCTTCTTCACCTGTTCATAAGATGTTCAGACTTGTTAGTGCCCATCTAGATTTTTAACATTGATATTGTGGCAGGCATGGGTAGTGCTCTTAGTACACATTCCTACATTTCCCAGGTTCCTTTGCGGTTAGGTTGGGGCCATAGTTCTGGCTCCTGGATCATAAACAGAATTGCTTTGGGTAGCTTCTGGGCTAAGGCAATTAGGAGCTGGTATGCCTTCTCCATCTCTTTCTTTCTCTACTGCAGTGAAATTAGGGCCACATATTCCATTACCTACAGTAGGCATAACATGAATGAGAAAAACATTTTTGATAAACTGAGATTCTGAGGCTCATTTGTTATTGTAGCAGTTCATGATATCACTTAATATAGATTTTTTTTAAAGATACCACTGCCATATGGTAATGGAGCTCTGGAGAGAGATGGCTGTATGGACTGGTATTTCTTACAATGAAGTACCTCAGAATCTTCTTTTTAATATTAATAGCCTTTATTTTTAGAGCAATTTGAAATTTGAGGTTCATAGCAAGTACAGAAAGTTCCCATATACCCTTGCTCCTCACCCCCCTGCCACTCCTCACACAACCTCGCTCTCTACTCTATACCACAGTGGACATTTACTACATTTGATGAACCCATATTGACACATCAGTATCACTGAAAGTCCATAGGTTACATTAGAGGACTTTTTACAAAAAATAATACATTAACACTGAAGAAAATTTGCCTTAATTCCATTCTGTAGCAACAAATAATTCTGTTGTTTGCAAGCATTGCCTAACAATACACAGTCTGTGGTGTTCTGTACAAGGCACTTACAAATATTTCTTTCAATTCTACTTTCTTCTGTCTCTTTCTATTTCCCACAAATGTTGGCCTTGCTCTTGGGGAAAGAGGAATTAAGTGCAAACAACTGGGAATGGACACAGCCAGAATTTGTATGTAGGTCTGTATGTCTCAAAAGCCCCTGACCCTAAACATCATGTTTTTGCAGCCTATCACACAAAACCGATGGAAAGGTTCGTTATCTGCAAACTGGAAACATCATTCTCAGCAGGCAGTTTAGCTTAAGATTTACAAACATTCTCTGCCTAAATAAAAGTTAAATTTAGATAGCTCCCTGAAAATGTAGCTATAGGAACCAGTACGGTAATAATCAAGCCAAGATATTTTAGTGTCAAAAAATTTAATAGCATCTTAAAATTTACGGAAATAAAGGTATTTCTGAAAATACTTTGTTTCTTAAAGTAAAAGAATATGCTTTAATATTTATGCTTCAGAATATAGGACATTTTCTATTTCAGAGGTGATGCTTTTTCAGAATAGCCTTAAGTCCAATTTAAGAGTTATTTCTCAACAGGAAAGAGAAGCTGGTAGTTTGGAAAAAAA
>VMDR010010732.1:0-30078 GCA_007922815.1 Macrotus californicus
CCTGAAATTAGTGCCAAGTGTTACCCTTGCCTTGCTTATTCTCTGAATTCTTAGAATAAACACACTTTTTTAGGATTTACAACAGGCTCTTTTTCTGAGGATTCGGTATCTCCAACTAAACTGTGTTTCTACATAATCAAGTAGAAATATATCCCTGCTTCATTATTCAAAGGACCTTAATGAGATTATCATCTCATGTCTATTAAATATTCAACTATTACCATTTTCATATTTGAATAATAGACAGTACCACACCAACTCGTATCTACTTGGCTCTAACCTGGACACCAGTGAGATGTGATGTTCCTTGAACACTGCAGTCCAATAGCAAACAAGTAGTCCCTGGTTACAAACTCGAAGTCACCAATGTTTGTACATTAAGGTGAGCTCTTAGGGCCTGTGTAAATTGTCTCCCTGTATTTTCTGACACAATTTGGCCTGTGCGTTCCCCTTAATCAAATACACTCTTCATGCAGAACAGAAAACCAAAGAATGGCAGCTAAAACTGTAAGTTACAACACTTACAAGCCTCAAAGGATTACATCTACAACTTGACTAAGAGATTCACACGTGTGTGTAGATTCTGAAACAACCTCCCCTCAAAGACCATAATTATGAATATATAATCTTTCTTGGATTTAATGTGCCAGTGATTCTTGTCTGAATGAAATGGCAGCATAAGACGTAAGATGGAAAATCAATTTTGAATGGGATACATTTAATGAATTTCTTTTTATTTTAGGCAAGAAATTCTTCAGCATGTCGATGTAATAAAAAATTTTTCTTTGACCAAGAATAGTGTTCGGATCGGACAACTGATGCACTATGATTATTCCAACCATAAATATGTTTTCTCTATTAGCAATAACTTCCGGTCGCTGCTTCCAGATGTGTCACCCATTGTGAATAAGCATTATAATGTCTGTGCTGTGGTTGGAAATAGTGGGATCCTGACAGGGAGCCGGTGTGGACAAGAAATAGATAAGTCAGATTTTGTTTTCCGTTGCAATTTCGCCCCTACGGAGGCTTTCCAAAGAGATGTTGGCAGAAAAATCAACCTTACCACCTTCAACCCCAGCATCCTGGAAAAATATTACAACAACCTTTTGACCATTCAGGACCGTAACAACTTTTTCCTCAGTCTAAAGAAGCTCGACGGGGCCGTTCTTTGGATCCCTGCATTTTTCTTTCACACATCAGCAACTGTTACCAGGACACTAGTTGACTTTTTTGTTGAACACAGAGGGCAGTTAAAGGTCCAACTGGCTTGGCCTGGGAATATAATGCAACATGTCAACAGGTGTGTATATTTTATTGCTTTTAACTCATACCCCACCAGATGGCAAATCAATATTGTAATCGCTTGGGGGTGGGAGCTATCCGATTAATTAGTTGTTGTGGTTAGGTTAGTAGTTTAGGGAAAACTCCTTTGTTTTGTAATAAATTATGAATCATTCTAGGTGAAAAGTTCAATCTTCAACCCCGAGTTGGTCACCAAGTGCCAAATGTGGGGATCAGTGGTCCATCCGCCTCCACTCTCTGGTCCCTGTCCTCTACCTTGCTAAGACCTGCTAAGCCCAATGAGCAGTCATGGAAATCACCACAGATCAAGAATTTTCTTTAAATAGACAGCTATGTCCCAACAATGCCAATTGCTAAATTAGACAAATCAAGCATTTTTTAAAGAGGCAATTGACTTAAAATGCTCCTTTTTATTTGATATCTGAGTGTTTTATAAATGTTCAAAATTAGACAAACACCTAGATAACTCATAAATTGTATAATGTGCCTTTTGTAACTTGGGATTTGTGTGCCAAAATATGTGAAAAGGTTTTTATGAGCTCATTGTTATTCCTTGTAATTTGATAGACAGATTGACCAGAAATGCAATATTTTTGTCTAGTCCGATGATTCTTAACTCTGCCTGTCCATTAGAATCACTTGGGTAACTTTTAAAAACACTGTTGCCTGGGCTCTGCTTCAAGAACTTCTGAAACGTTGCATCAAATTGCATTGTACCAAACATTGGTACTTTGTCTGATGGAGGAGAAGGGTAGGAACAGGCATTTGGGACATCTTATGACTCCTCAGAAGATTCTATTATGCAGTCAGAATTGGGAACCACTAATCCAGGGGCATTTTATAAAACATGATCTGTTGACAGGTTTTTTCTTTAAATCATCTGAAGAAATTGTCTCAACTCTTAGTTTCTCCATATGCAAGTAGCCCAAACGTCATAACATACTGTCCATGTATTACTACACGTTAGAGTGGGCTCTGAGAGGCCCAGTGAAAACAGGGAATTCCAAAGATTTTTATCTCATCCTGTAGAGCAGGGGTGTCAAACTCATTTTCACTGGGGGCCACATCAGCCTCGCAGTTTCCTTCCAAAGGGCCGAATGTAATGTTAGGACTGTATAAACATAACTATTCTTTAACAGTTAAGCGAGAGCTTGGCGCTGCCGCCAGGTAGAAACAAGGTGGAGGGCCAGATTTGGCCTGCGTGCCTTGTGTTTGCCACCTGTGCTCTAAAGTCTTCCAAATTTAAGGTCTGTTTGGTTGACCTCTCATAGAGGGCGGAATCGCCATCTAATACACTGGTATATATCTAACAGGTAGGGTGACACCATCATTTATAGTCCAAACTGAACTTTTTCTTTGAGAGAAAGAGGACACTTAATAATTACAAGGAGGACAACAAAAACTGGGACTGTCCCCGTTTCCCAGGTTGTATAATTAACCTTTTCAAGAGGCAACACAGCCCAACTCCTAAGTTTAAAGAGGAGTTAACTAAGGTACAAAGAACAGGAGTTATTTACCCAATGTCACTGCCCAGAACGGGGCATGCCAGAATGAGAAGCCGGTCTCTCCTGTGATCTTTTGACTTCATCGTTTTGCTCCCCTATTGCTCTATTTAAGTTCAGTTATACCAAAAGAACTGTCACTAGTCATTCTTAGTCCGTAAGTTAGAACGTTAAAACCAAGATTGAATGTTTACATTTTGACTGGAGTGGGGAAAGGTTATCTTTAAAGCCTTCAGGTAGTGAAGAAGGAACTGTGTGTGTTCCGAAACTTGACAGAACTGGCCTTTGTGGCCCGCTCTGCCCCCAGCCTTTCAGAGGTTCAGAGAGTTGGCCACAGTGTCCCCCGCCCTCAGGCTTGAACCAAGTTTTCAATGAAACACAGTCCATAGGAAACTGATTCATGAACAGTTGAATTCTGCCTAAACAGCCAATGGTACAAACACATACGTACACTCACGCCACACAGTCTGAAATACGCGGCGGTGCAGGAAAGAAAGCTTTGAAATACTATCTAAACCTGGAAGGAAAAACAACCATCATTTAGCTGTTTTTTTTTTCAATTTAGAAAATGTATAAATACTTTTCTTAGGTCCTGGCATGCTAAAGGACTTGGGAACCCCTAGTCAGAAGAGAAGGGAGCAAGGAGTATGATTTTTCTTTTTTTTATAAGAAGGTATAAAAAAATAAGGTTCACAATCTTTCCAAACCCAGGAAGAAGGGTTTACTGTCTAGGTTTGGGTAAGGAAGTAACACAGGAGGTCCCTTTAGAATAAACAGCCCTCTCCCCACTGCCAAGGTCCCTTGGAGTGTGAGAAGCATCAACATTCTCATGGCCTGTGTGGTGTCACCTCTGGGTCAGAGCTACCACCCTTGAGGGCAACCCAGAGGCAGGGTAGGCTTCAAACACGTGTCACCTGTATTTCCACAGAAGCCCATTCTCAGACGGGCATAGCATTTGGTTTAATAATCTGCTACCGCCCTCTTCGAACTCTCGATAATTTTTGAAATGAGGCCCACGTTTTCATGCTGCATCATGTGGTGTCACTAATTATGCAGCTGGCCCTGCCCCCAGGCATTTTGTGGTCTAAAAGGTAGATCCAAAGCAAGTACTAAGTTGCTTGGACAAACTGACATCCCAGCCCAGTCGTAATGACCTCTCTGATCAAAACCTTCAGCACTGGCCTCTGAATCGACCTGTACTTATTGTTCCACAGGTACTGGAAAAACAAACATCTGTCACCCAAACGGCTGAGCACAGGTATTCTTATGTACACTCTTGCGTCAGCAATATGTGAAGAGATCCATTTGTATGGATTCTGGCCTTTTGGATTTGACCCCAACACAAGGGAAGATCTTCCATACCATTACTATGACAAAAAAGGAACCAAATTTACCACCAAGTGGCAGGAGTCCCACCAGCTGCCTGCTGAGTTTCAGCTGCTGTACCGAATGCATGGGGAAGGGCTCACCAAGCTGACTCTGTCACACTGTGCCTAAGAACTTCGAACAGAAAGTGCCAAATGGTGGTTTAAAAAGTGCCCCAAATCAAATTGAATAGTCGTCAGATTAGAATTCTAGAGAATTTCTTATAAGGAGTGTCTGCCATTTGAAAGGAAAGAAGTCCTCGCTCCCTCTTTTGCACTGCTCCTTTAAGGGTCTTAGCCGGACAGATGCACTGAAGCCATCTGATTTAAGCTTGATTGATAACAGAAATGTTGCATTTGGAACCATGCTGCTAACGGAATGGTTTGCAGTGTTCTCATGCTTGTGTTTTAGTAATGCGCTGCCTCTCGGTTTTTATGGACTAGAGCTGGAGTTCCCACAGCCTTGCTCAGAGGTGGTCCTCATAATGAGAGGCCTCTGGCCAATGTGGACAGGATTTCCTTTTTTCCGGTTTGGGATTGGACTCTTAAAAATGGAAACATAGAAAATTGGTTTGCACATCTCATCTCTCCTTCTCTACCCCCTCTCTCCCTCTCTCCCTCTATCTCTCTCCCTCCCTACGACCCCTTCCCCTTTCCTCACCACCATGGAGTTTAATAATTTGCTAGGAATCATAGTAAATTAGCTTTGCTTGTACATGTTGCATCTGTATTTGACGTGTTCAACGGTCTGGGTAACTTTGATGTTTCACGACAAACCAAGCAAATCATGATGGATCTCCTTACAAATACTTTTCTAAGAAATGCCTTTTACAAAGTTCTCACTAGCCCAGACAGTCACTCTACAGCAGAGTGGTCCCTCTGTGGTGAGTGGCACACAATGCAGTGCGTCTTTCACTGTCACGAAGAAAGCCTGTGTCGTGGGTCCACAGCACTTGGCAGTGCTATTGTGGCAAACCATTCTGTTGCCACATCTGCAAGGGCATTCCAGCCTGGGTTTAGTGCCTCCCACAATCCCAACCCAAGCACTGGGCTGGAAGTTCTCTCAGAATATAGAAGCATGAGTCAGCTTCAGAACCTGGGACACAGAGAGAAGGAAGAAGAATACTCAGAAGTTGTTATGGATGCTGTATATTCTAAAGTGCTGTAACCATGTTGCCCATTCGGAGCCTTCAAAAACCAGCAGGATTCGAGCAGAGTAGAAGCTTCAAGGTTGGCCAGGCCAGGCCCCCAGGTGAACAGTGCTCTCAGGTGAGGTAACCTTCACTATCACTGTGTCCACCAGCACCGCTCCAGAACAACTTGTTCTCTTGAAGACAATTGCAGACATCGGGCCCTCCCTCTTTCCACTGGAATCAGATCAGTGCATCTACAAATTAAGCACTTCAAAAGGAAACGCCATTGTGTAGTGGCAAGATCTGGTACAAATAACTCTTGGAATTTGAGGTGTGTAGACCTGCCATGAAGGAATCAGTGGGCCATTCTCTTTTCTATTATTTCAGCCTCAGGAGTGGAAATCACATCACTCCCAACCCTGGCTTTTCAGTGAGCAGCACTTTGTTCTTCCAATTCAGCCCAAAGTCTGGCCAAGTTGATGTTAAATTTTAATAAGAGTTTCTTTCTTCTTTCCAAATGCCAGTCAAGCATATTTGTAATACATTTGGGTGGGGTAGCTTGTTCTTTTCCAGAAATTTCATCTAGATCTCTTGCAATGCTACAAATACTGTTTAAAATAATTGCTGTAGTTCAGTCATCAGCTCACTACCCCTCTTTGGGAAGACATATAATGCCTAAAATTAAGCCAAATACAATAAGGAAAAAAATAGCCCTCGTGTTCATGTTCTGCCTGGTTCTGAAGAGAGCTTTTTTAAAAAAGCTACTCAAAGAAGCAGATATAGATCCAGATATTCACTAATGAAAGAAAAACCATGTAAACCGATTGTAACACATCTTACAACACTGATGGATGGCAATCATTCAAATAGATAGGAATAGGAATGGATAAAATAGAAAACACTAAGACAGCTTGGTATTTGAAATACTTGGAAGGGGAAATATTTTTAAATTTTTTAATTCAGTGGTAAATTTGATGAACAGCAAAAGCACAGAGTGCTTGGTCCCTGTCACTTTAAAGAGGATAGTACTACAGTTCTCACACTATGCTCTGTTTCGGTCACTGCGAGACTGATAACTGATGGGTGTTTAGTTGGTTCTTCCTAAGCACTTAGTTCATTTGGTTATAGCTAAGTAATATTAATGCCTATATTACACAGGCCACATTTGGACTCTAGAGTTTTAATCCCAATATGCCCATGAGATTTCACTAAATATAAACATGTAGACACTTTGGAACCAGGGAGGTTAAAAAAGCAAAGAACTAGAATCCATAAAACCAGTTAACTAACTGGTCTACGGTGGGCCATTCAATTCAGATCTCATCGTAACGCCAAGTGTTCACTGGTTTTTTAAAAATCTCGTTTCCCCTTTGGTTTCATCTTAATCTATAGTGAGAGGAGTTCTCCGTCTCCCAGTATCATTTCATCCATCACAGGGGTGTCAGACTCACTTCACCCAGGGCCACATCAGCCTCGCGGTCGCCTTCAAAGGGCCGAATGTAATTTCAACTCCTTAACAATTAAGGGGCAGTTACATGTACACAGTCCTAAAATTATTTTGGCCCTTTGAAGGCAACCACAGGCCAATGTGGCCCCCAGTGAAAATGAATTTGACACCCCTGACCTATCACTTTCACAAGAACTCAAAATGTTGAGGAAACAGGCTAATCTTCCAGAACTAGAAGGGCTTAGAGATCAGATTTACCCTGTTTCCAGGCAGGACTTCCTGGATGATCCAAAAGGACCATCTTTCCCTTTAAAAGTCCCTGAAGAAAATTCTAAGCCCTGCCATAGTGGTTAACCACAATTCTCATAATTTATAAATTCTTTATATACAGTGTCCCCCTCCTATTGCAAAAAATTAGATACAACAGATGGGTAAAGCATTTATCCCAGTTTTCAGCATGTAGGAAGTACTCAAAATATAGCAGCTTCTACTGTTACTTTTGTTAGTTATGCCCCTGATCTACAGTTCCATCACAGAGACAAATAGCCTCTAGCTGGTCATATGAAACCTCTCTTAGCTTTTAAAGAATATTTCAAAGATTCATATAACCACTGTCGTGACCAAAAGAGCTGGTGGGTCCCCTGAGTCTGACATGAAAGGTGGTAGAGCCAGTGACCAGAGCTTCTGGGCTGTGTAGTCAGGAGCAGGGAACTGGGAAGACAGGACCTGTAGCTGAGCATCTGGCTTTTGCACTGCCCTTGCTTTATTGGTTCTAGGCTAAGTTCATTCTTTTGTCAGAACCTCTCCTCTTCGCAGATACTCACTGCAGAATCCACCCTCAGCTCCTGGAACGAATTTCACCATAAAGCCCCCAAGCCTGTCTACACACGACACCAATATAAACGTCGAAGTCAGCTGCACAGGGGGACAACCCACAGACATGCAGCAACCTGCTTGATGCTAGTCCCTCAGTTTCCATCGTTTGATCTGAATGTCATGTGCAGACAGGTATTTCCAAGGGAGACAGAGTGAAGATGTGAGATCAAGAACGCCTCCCACACCCAGAAGATCTCTTTCATATCTGAGGATTAAACATCTATGGTTCCTCTGCCTTTGCTTCTGTGTCTTAAATGTCCTTGACCTTTATAAAAGTACTTGTTTAGTACTTGACCTGTTTAGTACTATCATATGCCTAGTGGTGCAGGCTGTGATCACTGTGCCATCTGTCTGGGACTTTGATGGCAGACACCTGACCGTGGGGCCACCAGCCAGAATGTGCAAAGGGGGAGGCTGCCTTGGCCTCCTTGTGCCCAAGCCTCAAGTCATCCATGAGGACTAACCTATTTATGGGGAAGCCAAGGAAAGGAAGAGCATTGCTTCTGACTTTGGGCAAAGTACTAATTATTAGACATTCTTACACAGCAAAGAGGTGTTGACCTGAGGCCAAAGGAAGCAGGGACAGAATTGTAGAACCCTAGGACACTGAAAATGGAAAAGCCTTTGAGCATCTCTAGTCTTAATTCTTGACTTCACAAATAAGAAATGCAGAAACAGAGAAGCTAAGTGATTTTCCCAAGATTGCATAGGTAATCAGTGCAGAAATTATGACTCCTCATCTAGTACTTCTTGGTCTTATCAGCATCAAATGAAGATGAGCTCAAAGGGAAAGTGATTTTGGTCTGGGGTTCACAAGGCACAGAAAATAAGTTCCAAAGGTTGTAAAGGAGGAAAAAAGATTCCTCCCAAATTATTTATTTCTCAATGCAAAATAACAAAGGACATGCTTGCCTGGGTATATAAGAGCCCACTGGTAATAACACATTCTCCCCTAAAATTAGAGAAAACCTTGTTGGTAAATTATGATTCTGGTAAATCACAATACATTTACTAATAGTTCACAGTTGACAGGTGGAATCATCTCCAATGATCTGTTCATCTTAATAAAACCTTTAGTGATATCTATGCATAATTTAAAAGTTGAATGATGAAATAAATGGTTATGTACTTTTCCATATGCATAATTTTCAGCTGGGGCCCTGGAGGTTAAGAAATACCTTTTGTCAATGCCTTCCAGATAATAAGCAATTTCAACAGCAGACTTCGTATTATGGCATTTAGTTCAATGTACTAAGATGAGCAAATAACAGTGAATAATTGGGGTTGTGTTTTCATGTGTGAAATGACAGACTGAGCAATTTTCTGTATAGTTCTAGATCACTCTTTTCCCCCCTAATTTTGTGAATGTACTAGGCAAAAGTATCTGTTTAGCCTCTACTCCCTGAATGTGCAGAACTGCCCTTTTGCTTTCAAAGAGAGTATGTGGCTGGAAAACCCAGATGGAGCATCACAAGTGCTGGGGACTTAGAGTCCCTGGGCCACCTGATTGACTTGTCTCCGATTTGTGGCCCAATTAATCAAGGCCACAAGTGAGTTGTCACCAAGGACCAAAATGACTAAATATGCCTCTTTCACATTCTGATTGCTTTGCCACAGCAAATTTTAGAATGTCATTATTGTATTACGCAGTATTTCTTAAAATGTCTTTTTATTGTGATGAATTATTGAAGATAATGTGTTCAAATAGATGTTTCATCCTTCATGACGCTCACTCTCTTGTTAATTGGAGTGGAATCGCAGCAAAAAGCCTGTGATAGAAGGACTGACTCCGATGTGAGATCACAGAGGGGTTACAGGGTTAGGACCTGGATTATGCTGCTGATCCACCAGCAAACAAAGCTGCATGGCACGAGCAGCTCTTTAAAATGCAGTTCTTACTCCCCACCCCAGACCTTCGACTCAATGTCCTGGGATAAACACAGCTTACAAGTCCCAGGTGACTCTGACGTGGCCAGCATCTGGGACGCTGGCCACCAGCAACATATAGCAAAGTCATGCATACCATTATGACCAAAGTAGCTGAATGCTTATCACTCCTTACACTATTAGTTGCACACCTGTTCCTTGAAGTTATCAGGACACATGGCAACACAGAGTCTTGGTGACTCAATCATTCAACCATTTTGGGTAAACTGACCAGTCACCACTTTGTAAGCAAACAGTAACTGGTTAATTTAGTCAGAATAGACACAAGTGTGAAGATAGAGTGGAGAGACATAGCTCTAATATATTTTACCCCAAGGCCAGCTCTTTATGTTTCAAACTTAAAGGCAGATCTCAGGTAACTTATCTTTACAAATAGAGAAACAGGGAAGTTAAATTAATCATTCAGATTCTACTTGCATATCATTCCCAGAACTTAAAATATTCCTAAAAGGCTCTGATTTCCCAACCTCCAGGTAATATCCAAAATCTGAACATCCCTGGGTTAAAATGAAACCAATCAAAAAAAGAAATTCATGAGCTAAAATTCTAAGACCAACTATGTATATGAGAGGGGGTCAGTTGGCACTGGCTGCCCTGTGCCAGCCTCTGCTGACTACAGTGCCCCATCCTAATGCAGTTTTCGCCAGGCTCCTTCTGTAGCCGTGCACATGCAGAGTCTTTAATCAGCAGAGATAATAGGGCTCCTTTGATTTCCCGTCTGTGAGATTCAGAGACAATTCTGGCCCTTCAGTGTGCTGCTAAATGTTTAATAACTGGCTCTGGAGAATGAGGCCCTGGTTTGTAGCACTTGCCAGTTTCTGTGGTGTAAATATCCTCACCAGGGCCAGTTCCACCCTGCTAAATTGATGTCAACCAGCTGAAAATGTAACTATGTTTTCAAGAGCAGATCAACTTCTGAGCCAGTGAGTACGAAATACCAAAGCTAGCAGTGGCTTTGGAGGAACTCCCAAGTTCCCTCTTCCCCCAAGTAAGCATTTCTACTTTGATTAGTTCTACTAATTTTTAGTATATTATTGGGTCCCAGAGGCTAAGGACCTAAGGTGTTCAAAATATGTATTTCCTAGCCATGGGATTCTTAGGAACCTCTCAACAGACTCCTCAGTACCTTAGGAGATTACTAGCCATGGTTGTCTAATTTCTAAGAGTGACCTTCCACGTAAACACTTATCTAACGGCCAGTTGAAACAATGTTTGGCTGATCTTTTTTATATCCTATAGTCCATGGCCTATTTGCCCACTTTTCTAATTTTCCTTCAGCACTTGCTTCTCATCCTGACATAGCACAAAATTCACAGGCATCCAGAAATCATTGCCCGCAAAGGAGCAGGGGAAGAGCAAGACATCCAATAAGCTTACCTGGCTCGACCACACCTAGAGAGGCTCCACAGTTCAAAAGTCTCTACCCAGCCCAGGAGTACTCAGCTAAGTATGCCTCATGCCCAGGTTTTGAGTATGCACTGCTGGGCTTTAGTTGCCCTCAGAAAAGCTCCAAATGGGCAAGAAACACCACTAAATAAGAACACCACTGGACAAACTTCGCAGAGGAAGGTGTCCGTCATGGGATGGTTTGCCCTTAGCCAAGCGACTGTAAGGCTGGACCCTGAAAAACAGAACCACCAACAAACAGTTGGCCGCTGCAGTTCCATGGGTGTTGAGCAGGACAACTTTCCTTCTTCCTCCAGCTGGTTGTTGAGTGAAGACCCTACTAACTGAGTGTTTAGAAACCAGATACCCTGGTGAGCCACAAAGCAAGCTTTGTTAGCAAATTAAAGGGTTTTTTAATTTTGATAGAAGTAATTCTTGGGTAGGTTTAATTAGATCCTTTGGAAGGCAATGCTGAAAAAACAATGTAACTAATTCCTCATACACAATAAGTGGCCATTGTTTTTTATTCTTTGTGTAGTAAATCAAAATAAGATCATAAAGGACCAAATCTACTTCCTTTGCTGCAGTAAAATATTCTATAAGTTCAGTAAGGCATTGCTAGACTGTAAATGTTTGAAACTCGGACATTTTCTATATTATGTTTAAAAGGCCAGGGTACGCCTCTGTTTCCTGCTCTCCTTAAGTCATCTAAATGAGCTTGTTTCTCTATACTGAATAAGCTACACTTTGATTTAAATGAATCAGGTACATGGCTCAGATGTTTTTCTATATTCACAACAACTTGCATGTAGCCTGGGAACAAAGGAAGCCTTCATCCTCTGGCTCTTTCCCAGACACCAAAGAGGTAAATCCATAAACATAAGTAGAAAGGACTTGCCAGCAGGCCCCACTTAATAATAAAATTATAATAAAACTTGTTTATTATAAACAAATCCACAGAAACACCAGCCTTGAAGGACCAGCCACTCTCACAACACTGTTAGCTGGGGAGGTGGGAGAGGCAAATCAGCGGCTAATGGGAGAGAGGTCTGGTCAACGTGTGGAGGTGGAACGAAGTCATCGATGTACTTGTGAAAGGAAGGGGAGGTTTCCCTCCGAAATCTGGAATCTAGACCATTTTGCAAGACTTACAATAATCGGTCTCCATGTCAGAATACCCTTTAACTACATTTTAAGATCCAGTTCTGGGTCCTTACTATGCAGGGAAGCAGCCTGACAGCTGAGCACCCTGGAAAGGGTTTATTGATGGGTTTAGGCCCAATCATTGGCACTGAAATTCTCCCAGGGCACAGCACCAAACTACTGAAGTCTCACAATGCAGCATCACGTACTCACATAGGACACAACAGAACTTCACAGATCGAGACATTATCTCAGGTCTAGATTCCAGATCAACACCTCAACGTGAAGATGAGAAAACTGAGGTTCCAAAAGCAGGAAGGAACTTACTTCCCAGCTAGTTAACTGGAATTAGAGTCTGAGCCCCTCGAGCACTGATCTGCTACACCACACCATGCTGTCTCATCCTTCACATGGGAAGCTGACAATCCATTGTGAAAGCATAAATCAGAGGTCAAGACAAAAGAATGTTTGTGATATCTTCTCACTTAAAGTACTTGTTTTCACCATTTCATTTTAGCGTTATTTTAAATAACATATCAATTTAGAAATAGGAACAAAGCTGTCTATACTGATGGAACCAAAAGGTCCAAAGGTGTGAGAACAGTGAATGTAAGTTATTAAAGAAACGAGCAAGAAGTATGTGTCAGGGAAAATTAAATGCTTCTTACATTGTTATAACCATTGAGCCCTGCCCCGCCACCCCCCACGCACTTGATGCATCTGTTTTGGAAAGTGCTCTTTTATGCTGAGTGACTGGCACTGAAGACTTCACTCCCTCCCAACCCCATCAGAAGCTTTCTTGCTCTTTAGAAGAATCCTCGGCCCTTAGGAATCAGACTCCGCGCCTCTTGCGAGAGGCAGTGTCACCTGCCCTGACCAACTGGCAGGGTCATGGAGACCCAGAAGATGCCAGCGCTGCTGGACTAAGGAGCTTTCATGTAAATATCGCCTGCCTTCTTGGTGAACAAGGATGGTCATCTTTCTTTTATAGAGGTAACTGCGTGTGCATTGTGACTGTAGCTCGTGAAGAAAATACAACGATTTGCTTCGACAGCTCCCCACGTGTACCTGTTAAGTGTGAATGTGCCTGCCTCATTGCCTCATGTGCCAAACACAGTGCTGAATGCGTTGTTTTTAAATAAACTGTTTTATTGTGCATTGGAGAACGCTGCTGGTTGTTTCTGTCCCCTTAGTAGGACCCCACACGCACACACTAACACACTCCATCCAATGAAAAGACGAAGGGCACCCTCCTTTTCTCCTCAGTGTTTTGAAGACTTCTCCTTGGAGATTTCTGGGATGCCAGAAAGGTCTGACGTGGCTGTCTACAGACATGAATTAACAGCAAAAGCTCAAAGTGCTTCCAACACCCTGGCCAGGAACTCAGTGGGTCAGAGTGTGGTCCCCTTAAGCCAGGGTTGCAGGTGTGACCCCTGGTCAGGGTGCATACAAGAAGCAACCAATGAATCCACAAACAAGTGGAACAACAAATCAATGTTTCTCTCTCTCTTCCCCAACCCCAATCAATAAATAAAATATCTTTTAAAAAGTACTTCCCACACACGGTTTTTCCAGAGGTACTTTAAATGCAAATCATGCAACAGGACTTAACGTTATTAATAATAATACATTAAATACATTATTCTTAAGTGCTACAGTCACATACATCATTTTACTATATCAATAATCGGGTGAGGGAGAGACCCTGAGGGACTTGACCCGTGTGCACTGTTAGTGGCAGAAGTAAGATGAGAACATGGCCTGAGACTCGGTCCGGTACTCTTTCCCTTGCACCTTCACCCCTTTCCTGTCTCTCTTTAGGTCACCTCCTCGCAGAGCCTTCCCTAGATGTCCCCACCAGCTTTCATCCCATATCCTGTGCTACTTTTCTTTATAGCATTTTCTTTTTTCACTTGAAATGACAGTGTTTATTTATCTACTCACGGTCTGTGTCTCCCACTGCACGTAGTATAAGCTCTACCTCCTACAAAGCAGGTAACTTTGCCTTAGTCACACCATGTTCCCAATGCCTGTAACTGCGATGGCAACTTAGCAGGCTGTCAATGGATGGATGGATGGAGGTATACACAAGCAGACACACCATAGCCTATGGGTCACTTCAACTCTTTTTCATAGTCTCCCCATCCCTGTGCCTATACCTCAGACAGCAAAAGCCCTCACTCTGCTCGTACTGTGCCATCCAGACAGCACCGTGACCGACACTCAGTAAGTATGTGTTGACTGAATGAACTAATGAACAGTCCTAGGAACTGTCTTTTCAATATCCGTGTTCCAACACCAAGGATGCCCCACCATATTAATACACAAAGCACACCCCGTTCTTGAGCCTGGCAGCTAGCAATTTTAAGCAAAAGGAGAACTTGTGTAGGGTAAAAAAAAAATACAGCATGTTTGGAAAGACTCTGCCTTCAGAAACAGATTTGCCCTGATAGGGCTTGCTGCATGCTCTGTAACTCCAACCTCAAACCCTTTTTGGTCAGTTTGCTCAATGCTGAGCAAAATCACAACGCCTGTCCTGAAAAAAGTTAAGTCCTACTGGGGAAACAGTTCAGCATAGTAGCAGGCAATATCTTTTATCCTGGGCAGCTCCAGGCCACGCTGGGATGCAGGCGGAGACACTGGGAAAGATGGAGGCAAAGAGAGAAAAGGACGACCCCATTAAATTCGAGTGAAGACAATAATTATAGAGGCCAGATGTAATACCTGGGGCTTATGTTTTCTGAAAACCTTTTACCAATCTGAGGATCCCCCCCACCCCCTCAGAGAGAAACGGTAAGTTGTTCTAAAACAAAACACTTCACCAACTTCCACAGAAAGTGAAAGTGACACCAAGTTTATTGCAAGCTCTCTTCACCTGGGGCTGATTAGTATAAATTAAATTTTAAAAGTAAAATTTTTTCCCTAAGAAAATGTTCTGCCACAGCTTGGTAGAGACAAAAAGGGCTAAAGCAACCCTACTCATAAAAGGACAACCTGACTCAAGGCTCCCGGGGCAGTAAAAAATAGGTTTTCTATGTTAGTCTAAGCAAGTGCGCGGTCCTTCTCCAGTGAGTCCGAAGGCCCGAAGGGTGGCCAGTACCATCCTCAACAACTGAGGGAGCCCTCAGTTTGAGTGCGCTATCCTTGGCAAGTTAGCTTGACTAAAAGGCTGCTCTGAATACTACCTCATACCACTTGGAATGTCATAGGTGACTAGGAACTTAGAGACTCAGCGACTTCAACACTCATTTCTAAATGAAGAGACCAAGGCTCAGGAGAGAAAGTGACTTGTCCAAATGCACTCTCCTAACAAGCAACGACTGAAGTGCTTTATCAATTTTTCTGGGAAGCAAAAGAAAGAGTTATTTCTATATCAACTAACAAGTTTCAATTCTAGCTGAAAATATATGAAAGGGTAGTCTGCTCACTTTCAATTTAACTATGTTCTTCTTATTGCAAATATAGTCTTTGAAAAGATATTAGAAAACAGAGAAAAGCAAAAAAAAACACCATGAAAAAAACACCTAAAGCTGTTTTTCTGAGTGTGTGCCTGTTCTATACCATGCATACTGTGGTTTTCTGCTTTTTCCCCCATTTAAAAGTATGTTAAGAGCATCTTTCCATGTCATTAGACATTCTTTGATAAGCTCACAGTATGGAAGTACTATACCTAATTTAACCAATTCTCTACTGTTCTTCAAATTTAGGTTTGGATTCTTTGTCAGTTTTAATTGTGCTTTGGTCAACATATTTGTAACTGGATGTCTGTATATCCATGATTATTTCCCTGCATAAAGCCCCTGAAGTGGATGGATTTTCAAGAGACATGAAAATTTTTTATAAAGGGAACCTTTTTCAAAAACAATCAGAAACATTCAAGTAGAAGTTCAATGACCAAATTTCTAAATCTTTATTTCCCTAGAAAATTTGAAAAGGCTTTCAACAAAATGGAAAAAAGTTTAAGAGAAAAGCATGGATCATCGTTAAGGACTTGGGGGAATCTCACACATCAGAGAGAAAACCCACCCAGCTGCATCCTCATTGCTAATCAAATAAAAAGCACCTAGGACCATCTGAGAGAGATGGGGCCTTCAATACAATGATAGATAGCTCTTTTTCTTATTCTGAGGGTGTGTTTATTGCTTACTCAATCCTACTAAGCTAATAATGTTTCCAATTCACATTAAGTCCAAGAAGTCAAAATGAGGAGGTTGAACTTAAACCATCTACCTTGAGGCTACCCAAATCCTATAGATCAGTTGTTTTTGTTAAACTTCTTTTAATCAATATCTCCACTGTTATTGAAGAGATGTGACTTTAAGCAAATTCAAAATATGAACGTACAAGATTTTCAAAGCAGACATATTAAGGATAGCCATAAACCCAAATAATTATGTATTTGCACCAAAATAGATGTGTGTGTGTGTGTGTCTGGGTGTGTATATAAACATATTCATCACTATGGGCCTTACATCTCAGTCACAACTACTCAACTTTGCAGTTGTAGCACAAAAGTAGCCAGAGATGATTCATAAATGAATGAGTATGGCTGTATTCCAATAAAACTTTATTTACAAAAACAGGCGGCATCCAGATTTGACCCAAGGGGCTATATGGTTTGCCAACCTTTGCTTTAAGTAACATGCTCCTTACATATATAAAATATTTCATCTGACAGCTTTTATTGTATTAGTTTATTAAGGCTGTCGTGATAAATTACCACAGACTTGGTGGCTTAAAGCGATGGAAATTTATTCTCCCACAGTTCCGGAGGCCAGAAGTCTGAAATCAAGGTGTCAGTAAGGTTGATCCCCTCTGGAAGTTCTGAGGGAGAATCATTTGATGCCTCTCTCTCCTTGCTTCTGGTAGCTGCCAGCAGCCCCTGGCATTCCTTGGTTTGTAGCTACCTGACTTCAATCTGCCTCCATCTTTACATGGCCTTCTCTGTGGGTCTGTATCTGTTTCCCCTTCTCTTTCCTTCTAAGGATTTGCCATTGGATTTGGGTCCCACCCCTGAAGATGATATCATCTCAAAGACTTTACTTTGATTTTATCTCAGAGACCCTCACTACAAATTAGGTCCCATTTCAGGTAGACATACATTTGGGGGACCACAATTCAACCCATTACATTCACTTACAATATTACCCCATCCACCAAGTAACTCAAGGACCCATTAGCCCACAGAACACAGTTCAGTGATGCACAGACTCAGATGTGCTCCAGGTACCATTATTTCCCTTAAAAGGTTACAAATCCATACCAAAAGCCTGAAGCATTATTGGGTGGTGGGAGTTATGCACTCAAGTTACATTTTATATAGCTTTTTGTGTCTAGAGACAGTAAATGGATATGCCTCCAACAACAGATTCAGAAACAAATCAAATATCACCTCCAAAGCCAACAAATTCTAAAGACATCCCTAGTATATGTGACCTCATTTCCTACACAAGGAGGTGCTCAGTGCCAGGGTACTGATCTTGTGTGAATTTTCTGGCTGGGGTGCATGCACTGCATTGAAAGGAAAAGAAACGTGTATGGAAAAAACATGAAAGTTGACCAACCTATGACATGAGGTGATAGATTCAGAAGAAATGTCTAAAATGTTTCAGTAGACACAGTTGTTCAACACTTAAAGATCAATTTAAAACTCATTCTCATCTTACAGCAGGTATCACAGATATATAGATTTAAAGCTAAACAACGTTAGTCACAAATACTAATATATCCGATTTAGCTTCCAGAAACCTTTTGTGACCTAATCAACAAACAACGCCTGTTGGGAACTAAGGTGGAAATTTAGTTGGAGATATTTTTCTCAGAAATGGGACACACTGCAACTATCTTTCACAAAGTGTAGAAGATAGTGAAGGAGGGTGATTGAGTGACTGAAAGGAGAAAAAAGTCAAAAGTTAAACAGAAAATCAGAAACTGAAACAGCCACAAAGATTTCTTTCCCTCTGTAGGAAGCATTACATCCTTCAAAATGGAACATGTACAAAAAAGTTTTCTGCCTTAAAGTCTGTCAAGACCAGAATGACGTGGAGCCTTGTTAGGAGACAAAATTACATGGAATGTGGAAGCTTCTAAGAGGAAACCGTCTTTCCTGTAGGTAGCTGAGAGTTCCCAGACACAAGACAGCACCCCACGATCCAGCCTATGTAAAAAGAATTGTCAGAATAACGCCAGGAGCTGGGAACGAGGAGTCTGACCTCCTCTGCTGCCAGTCTGGGGACACACAAGAAGCTCAAGGGATAAACTAGGCAGCAGCATTGTGATAAAGAAAGAAAAACAGCCCTGACCAGCATGCTCAGTGGTTTGAGCGCCATCCCACAAAGCGAAAGGTCGCCAGTTTGATTCCTTATCAGGGCACATGCCTGGGTCGTGGGTTCAGTACCCAGCTGGGGCACCTACGAGAGGCAACTGACTGATGTTTCTCACATCAGTGTTCTCTCCCTCTCTCCCTCCTTTCCTCTCTCTCTAAAAGTAAATAAATAAAATCTTTTTTAAAAGGAAAACCCTCTATGTATTAAGTTATAATCTCACTTTTTATCTGACACAAAATCCTAGAATTGAGGGAAGGATATATCCATATTCCATCAAACAAAGGATAATAAATCACTTAAAACCCCATAAATAATAAATCCCTAGGTATGTAAAGTAGTTATGTCTTTCAACATCTGAGATGTGAACACTGGCATAAGCAGGCATACAGTTACAACTGAGCGGGTCCCAGAATTCACAGGCCTTGACTCTTCCACTGGTTGTTTTCTTGCTACAGTGTTGCTTCTGTAGCATCAGAGGGAAAAATAACACCACATTGAGAGATATAACAGCATAAATTAGTCAATTTTCCCACAAATTAATAAATAAATTTAATGCAATTCCAATTAAAATTTCAACCAGATTTTGGACACAGAAGGCAGAGAGTAAGCAAAGAACAATTTAACTT
The DNA here is from genome assembly GCA_007922815.1 of Macrotus californicus. Classification (NCBI taxonomy): domain Eukaryota; kingdom Metazoa; phylum Chordata; class Mammalia; order Chiroptera; family Phyllostomidae; genus Macrotus; species Macrotus californicus. The sequence goes on from VMDR010010732.1 coordinate 19,053, forward strand.
GGCAAAAATGACTTTAAGTTGATCCTATGCAAAAATAAGTAAAAAAAAAATATTGAAAAACAATTAGTAATGAATTACTAGCCTTGACAGATATTAAACATATTAAAAAGTTACTATAATTAAAAGTGTATTATTAGTGATGAGTAGACAGAAAAATCAATATATTCTATTCTAGGACAGAAATTCTAAAAGCAGATCCAAGAATTCATATAACATATAATTATAATGACTCTTTAGATCAGTGATTAAATAAATGATATTGAAAATGGCCATTTATCCCAAACATTTGGGAATAAATAGTGAGAAAGTTAAGAAACAATCATGCAGATTCCCATACCTAAAGAGAGGAGGTGGTGGTGTTCATTTTTAACAAATTTTTTTATGTTCTCCTTCCATTATGGTTATTTTTACTTCATTCACCAGGTCATTGAATGTTTACATTAACTAACCACCTTGCAGTCATTTACCCAAAGCAAACAACATTTTTTACTGGCAAAGTTTAAAGAATTGAGATTTCTTTCATATTACTGCAGTGGAGAAGCCCGGGGACTACTTTTCAGAGAGTTCCCAGGTTGGGCTATAATTTACAAATATTAACTGAGTTTGAATTAAGTCCTTTCTCTGGGCCAACCAATGTACCAAGCACTGAGGATATAAAAGTGAGCTAAACTCCATTCTACCTTCGAACGCTGTTCAGCCTGAAAGTCAGCCAGCAGACTGTCTGCAGTGTGAGTCCTCTCTGCTCACTGTTTGGTTAGGACTTGGGATATAACAGAAGCACATCGGGTACAAACACGAAACACCAGGAAAATTATTCAGTATGGATCTCTGCCAAGAGATTAAGCCAGACAGTTAGATTCTGGTGGCCAAATCGGAGGGTGCTCACGCCTTGCTGAACGAGACGGGTCCGAGTTCTCCCCTTCACACCACACAACGGTCACAGCTGGAGGCTTTACCACTGCTCCGTCCTCTCCCCGGAACATATCTGACAAGCTGATCGTGTTAGGCCGTGACACACAAAATATGGCGTAATTGTAGACTGTAATCATCATGATGATAGCTGACTTGATAAGAGAGGTCAAATCCCATTTTTATATCCTGAATTTCTAAAATACTGTTTTGTCAAAAAAATCAATTTCTCATTTTTCTAGCGTTAACTTGAAAAGGGTATAATTGATCAAGCCTAAATCCCTTACATCACCCAGGGCTGTGTGAAAGGCTCACACCCAACAAGCCACTTGAGTTAGGGCCAGGCAAAGAGCAGTTGTCCTCAGCAACCAACACCCATGGGCCTGAACAGCTTCTAAGCAAGAACATGTTTTACATCCTTCGGTTAAGACTGTGGGGAAAACACAGGCTCATGGAATATAGATGCTCAGCTGGCTCATTTGGGTTTTGTGGTCCAATTTGTGGATGAGATATTTATAAAATCCGGTGATTACAATGCCATCTCATTAACATTCGTTAAGTGAAAACCACAAAGTGCAGGATGGGAGCTCCAATCTGAGGGGAAAGGGAGGCAGGAAATGAACAGGGAGATGGGGTTTCCTAGTTCAGTACATGCAAAGGAGAGACCCAGAGGGAAAAGACCCCTCTCTACTTCCTTTAAATCAGACTTTGTCCTTACTGAAGGACAAAGGGAGGAGAGGAGGGAGGGCAGCTTTTCCATTTTTCTGTAGTGTTTGATCCCTAAGCAAACCAAATCCAAAGCAAGCCCAACCTGATTTCCCTGTGAATTAGAATTCTCCATTTCTGTACAACTTAGCCAAAGAGATACCTCCTCCAGGACGTCTGACTAAATTAAACTTATTCCACAAGGTGTTTGTGTGAGTAGTGAGGCTGCGTGGACTGGACTGAACTCACAGTGTTTTCAGCACAAAGTTGCTGTTGTGCCTTGTGACAGATTTCTGCCCCTGTACCTGTGGGGAAGGCAGTGGGACTTCAGGGAGAGAACCAAGGCTATACAGTCGGAAAATCTTGGACCCTAGTCCCAGCTCTGGCACATACTGGTCGCAGAAACTCTGATAATGTCCACTTTCCAAGGACTTTACAGTGAGGAGTGGTGGAGCAGGGTTTACATGAATTATATAATATCTGACTAATGAGCAGATACTCAATAAATGGTAGCTACAGTTATTTTTTACTGATATCACTGACTTGTCTCTCCTAGTCAATCTCAAACTTGCAGGTGGCTTAAATAATGCATTCCATGCAGAACCAGCAATAGGATTATCCATTCAGTGGACATTCAGTAAATGCCAACTAAACACATGCATGATACTGTGTCCTGAGGGACAGCATTTGAAAGTTGGACTCAATCTTTAATGATTAATCAAATTTAGTGATTATAGCTGTGGTGTGTGCATGGACTTTATTTGGGGACTGAGCTAAAATTTCAGAAGTCGATTTCTTTGTCAATTATAGAATAATCTAGATCTCTGGGGTTCTTCCCTCCTAACACCTTACCTCACCCTAGCCCTCATCACACACACACACACCCCAAGGATTATTTCTATGGTGCTTAGAGTCACTGAACGTAGAGCCAGAAACTCCAAATGAGGGTGCAGAGGCCCAGGGCAAAGAGACTCTGTCACACACAGTCAAGAGAAAAGCTGTGGTCTCCATTTGTATCTTTAACCCACATTCATGTATCTTCGGAGGAGGGGCAGAGGACCTTGGAAGGTGGAAGCTTCACTGACTCTAATTCCACTCTGCCTTGTGTGCTTTTGGCCTGCCGAGCAGGGCTGCATGCATAATTAACCCTCTGCGGGCTGAGCAAGGGAAGCAAGAGATTGTTGGAGCTGCACCTGGCAGAGGTAGAGGACTGATTCTGTTCTTCCAAGGGCCAAACACAGACTAAGGGGCGAAGTCACAGCTGAGATTGCCTAACCCTACTACCTGAAAGCAATTGAATGGGCTGCCTCAAGGAGTAGTGAGATTTTCAAGATGATGGCACAGATTCCTGCACTGGGAGGAAAAAGGAATGGCCAGCCTCGCAGGTTCTACACTTCTCAGCTCCTGGGGTCAGTCTTCAGGAAGCAGGGACCCCTGGCTGGCTAGGAGACCGAGTGAAGCGCGCACCACTGACACAGTGGTTGGGAGCCTTTAAGGCTTTAGGGCTCTGCTCCTAAACCTCCCAGTGTGTGATAAATAAGTTCTTATGATAGGGCCCTGTATCTAACAGTCTAGCCGGCAGACTGTTAGATACAGGGCCACATTTTCTAAAAGGGCTACGAAAACAAAAACTCCATTTATTCATTAAATTCTTTAAGGGAAGAAATCTGAAGAAGAGATCTCTGTTTTAATTCTGCAGCATTAGAAACTTAAAAGTCTTGTTCCGTCAGCTGATGGTTCCTCCCTCACAGCTGGAATATCCTGAAACCCTTCCCTGCCCCACCACCACCACCGCCCCATTCTAGGTCCTAAACACACACTCTCTTTGCACCTAGGTTTCCCCCTCAATTCTACCTCATTCAGCGTAAGTAGCATGAGCAGCAGATGGCCCAGGATGATTTCAAAGACATTCAAATTCCCTCACACCCTACATCCAGCTCTGCCTCTGAACTGCAGCTGGCCCTGAAATAACTGCCGTCAGGGATAAACCTTTGCGCTAAAACAATTCTTCCAGAAAGACCCTGGTAAGTGCATAATGAGCACCATCAGCAATGAGGCACATGTAATTTTACCAACTTCCCAGCAAAGATCCTGAAAAGAGTAAGAGCAAGGTCAGAAGTCCTAGATGGGTGGGAGCTGAGTATGAAGGTACAAAAGGGGTGACAGACCCACAGGGTGCACCACAGTCTTAGGGGAGCTAAGTAGCCAAGAGTTCTGGAGGCAAGTGGAAAAGAGGGCATCAGAATGGAAATCACAAAGAAGCAAAACCAAGCCTGGTCAACATTCACTCATTCATTCTTTCCACGAACACTCCAGCGCTCCCTATGTACCAGGCACTGTTCTAGGCACGAAACAGTGTGTTTGCTAGCCATGCAAGTTTAGGTTCTGTGGGTGTGAAGGTCCTAATTCTCAAAGACACAGTATGGGGACACAGTATGAGTCCCTTTGAACTTGAAGCTACTGCTGCCACCCAATTACTTTGGGATCCTCACGCCAAGAGACCAGTGAGCAAGCAAAGGAATCAAGCATGCTGGCAAGAGTAACTGACTCTGGCTCACAGGAGCTTCCTTCTGCCACACAGTGGAAGTGGAGAGGAGTGTGTGCGGCAATGAGGTGGTCCGCTGTGGAGCCTCATGATGCCCCACACTTACCGTTTAATGGTAAATGGGTAAGGACAGCAGCCATAGTCTGAGAAAGGTGCAGTAGCCAGGGGCTCAGGACCAACTGGGAGGCAGACACCTAGACCAGCAGAGGGGCTAGCCAGGGTTAAGGGGGAATCTAGAACAAACTGTAAAGAAGGGCATCAACAGGCACCAGTGATAGCCTTGAGACTGACTGTAGCAGCAAGAGCTATAGTATTTCCCACTAAACCTTCATGTGCAAGTTCCCAGGAAACAACCAACTAGAATTCGATACGAGCTGTCCCAGATAGGGCAAACTCATTACAAACAGGAAGAGGATTTGAGTAGCACACTAAGGTGCTCCACCACATCCCCTCTTCAGGACTGACACATTCATGTCCCGCCTGCTAAGAATGCCAGGTGCTGTGACTCACAGCTGAGCTCATCATTCAGCACTGCCCTCAGCAGCAAGGATCTGCCTCACCCAGAATGACGGTGCCTCCCAGGGAACCACCTATGACCAATGACTGGTTCATAAAGGGATACAAAGGTCTGGTCACCATGGCTCAATATGGGACAACTCTGAAGGGCCATCCCATCTCCAGAGCTCCCTGCAGAATCAACTGAGGCCCCATTGCCACAGAAGTACAGGTTGATTTCTCCCCCTGCCCAATCCCGCCTTACCCACTACCTTACAGATGTCTCTCCTAAATATACTCACTATAAACTTTGCACATAAAACCATCTCAAAGTTTATGCCCAAGTACCCAATCTAAGAGAGCCATGCTCACACACATCACCACATGGCCTAAGCAGGCTGCACGGGAACAGAGAGCAGAAGTGTCTTGTCTTGGCTCCATCTCCTTAAGTAAGTTCTCCATTTAAGCAAATCTACTTGCTCTCACAAAGTCCGGTGGGTAATCCTCCCTCTAGTTCTCATTCTGAATCCACGAAGCTGCACAGGTCATGAAATAAACTCATTGCAAAGTGTCCTGCTTATTCCAACACTAAGTGTTAGACTATAGGCAGAAATAAAATGTTGGTATAAAGGTAGTACATTACTAACACAATGTCAGAAAACTCACATGCTGCTATCACTGCGTGGACTGGTCCCTGAGAAAGGGCTAAGAAGACTAAGTCATTAGGGTAAAATAACCATATGGACGTCATTCAGCTGCCATGAGCCTGTTTCCCGATCTTTTTGAAAAGCTGGTTCTGACCACCCTCAGAACAGCCGGAGGACCTTACCTGTGAAGATAACAGTACCTACCTCATGCGGCTCTTAGGAAGACGAGCTGAGATGGTACATTATGTCTCTAGGACTTATTAAACACCCTGTACATGGCTAGTATCAAACAAGAAGATGCTTGCAAAACTGGTTTGAATATATTTAACATATAACATGAATATATTTCATATGTAATATTTGAGGTTTTTTCAGAGGTTTAGCCTTGTCTCCTTGACAAGAACAGAGTCCTTCTCTTCCATTTCAGTTAATTTCAAAGCACCCAGTGCAGTGTTTGCCATTTGATGGTTGAAATCTTTCCCCTGATGGGCAAGATTTAGTGCGTACTGTCATGCCTTGGCAACCATGAACACAGGCAAGTGCAAATGCTTCAGTGGTACTCTGAGAAAGAAAAATTCTTTTTGGGGGGTGGAGCATCCGAATGAAAAAGGGAAGAGGGAACAACCACCTGAAATGTCACCCAATGATTTCTAACGTATTTCCATCTGTCTAAATATATTCCAACCAAGTTATCTCTAATCATCTGTTATTTCAGGGTGCTGACGTGTGCACACCCATTTCCCTTTACATTTTATTAAATGAGGAACCAAGGGTTACATCTCTCCGGGCTCAAAAATTGTAATGGAACCAAAATCCTCTGAGGATTATCTTAAATCCAGGTAATTTTCTTAAGTGGGACCTGAATGTAGCCAAATAACTGCATGGTTAGAAACCTGTCTATCTGTCTCTTTAAAGTGATTTCATGAATTTGGATCCCTGGGTCACTGAACCACTTCAATGTGGGCATACATATTATGAGGAAACACATTGATGAAAATTCAAAAACCACTCAAGCAAATGCCAGATCAGGATGATTTGGAAAGCTCCATCAGTCCAATGCATCCCATTTGATCTCATCTTTAAACAGCCCTAAATTCTGTATCCCCTTCCTATGAGCAGGCTAACTTTTCTCCTTCCCCCTCATCTTCTCTTTATGTCAGTACGCCCGGTCCATGAATCAGGCAGACAGCTTTCTTTCCCAGAGCCACCTCACAGCTTACTTCCTACTTACGCCTTCCTCATACACATGAATTTCTAGAACCCATCCACCTTTGTGAAATGTGGAATTCTCCCCACCCCACCCCCATGTATATGACTGCTCAACGGGCTAGGCCAGGACCTCAGTTCAGGGCTGGTCTTCTGCACAGGACAAAGCCCAAGGCATGAGCAGAGAAGCCACTTGCTATCGTGGAAACAGTTGTAATAATTACATATAATAATTACCTAGAGACGGAGTTGAAGTTAGTATTTAAATGACAGGTCTCCATTCCACAGAGGCAACATACTGCAGAAACATTTCTGTTCATCCCTATTATTAAATGTTGTTTCTTCACATCAATGATCCACATCAGAGATTTTCCCCCTTTTTCAGTCTCATGGAACACATAAGCTAACTATGAAAATTCTGCAGCACACCATTCTTATGAAGCACAGAAGCTAACTATGAAAATTCTGCAGCACACCATACAATATATGTATTTTTTGCCAATCTGACAAAAAAATAGGTATAATTTTGATGTACTCACACGAGATGGCTATTGTTGCATTGGCTGTTACCATTTTTTCATTTGACAGTCCATGGGAGAAGAGGTCAGTGTCCCTGAGAGTCAGGTGTTGCAGGTTTTAAAAATTCCCGGGCACGCCGGTGTGCTGCGGCACACTGGCTGAAAATCACTGGTCTGCATGAATATCACACTGAAAGACCTGGAAGACTCACGCGTACTTGACCAGGTTGGGACACTGCTTCCCATAAATCACAGAAGCCATGTCTCATATCAGCTTTCGAACAGTACCTGGACACACCCGTGCTGGGTTCCATTCCCTCCGTGGCCGCTCCATGTGGGAACCTGGCTGAGGCATCAGTGCGGTGTCGACGGCAGGTTATGCGTTCCCTTTCAGAGTGGCACCTCTCTCTTCACAACGTCTTCGCTGGCCGAACTTAAAGAAATGAGAAGAGATGGAAATTTCAGATGCCATGGCAAACCAAGGAGTTATTTTTTGAGCAAAAACTTCAGAAACCTTCAGAGAGAGACAAAAATGCCCAGGACGCAGGAGACTTATTTCTAGTTCTGCTCCTGAACAAGTGACTTAGTTTCTCTGTATCTTACATGCCTCGTTTGTGAAACCGAGATCATTACATCTTACTTCCTAATGCAGGAAGTGAGAAGGGAGCATAACCCTCTTATTTTATAGACCAAAAAAGACACTTAGGGTAAGTGACCTAATGGCATAGTCAGTAAAAGAGGCAGGGCTGGAACCTAGAGTTCCAGGCTTAAATCTCCACCTAGTCTTCTGATTTATTCCAATACACAAGATCTAAAGTCCTGTGAAATAAGTTGAGTATTATAATCCCATTTGACAAAAAAGATAAAAGTGAGGCATAATGAGGTCATGTGGTTCAATCATGGCAGAATTTTGACTAGAACCCAGGCACACTAATGTCTAAGCCAGAGTCAAACCAAAGTGCTCTAACTGGACCTCCTTTTTCTGATTGAAAAACAAACTTACCCCAGAACAGGTATATTTCGGTGTAGCAAATGCCCTAGAAGGCCCAATCTGAATCCTATTTCATTGCTCTCTTCTTTTACTATTTCAGCCCTTCTCCTTTATTTGCGCTTACTTTCCTGTTATTTCTCTACTGTCTTGAGATGGATATTTAGATTACTTATTTTCAGTCTTCTCTCTGATTTGCAATTAATACTATAAATTTATCTCTAAGCATCATTTCAGCCGTATCCTCCAAAGTTTTGATAAATCATATTTTCACTATTATTCAATTCAAAATATTTTGTGATTTCTTCTTTGATCCAAGGTTATTTAAAAGCATTACTGCTTAATTCCAAAACTTTGTAGAATTTTCTAATGATCTTTTTATCACTGATTTTAGGCTTAAATCCTCTGTGGTCAAACAAGATACTCTGAATAATCAGAATTTTGAAATCTGATGAGATTTGATATAGGTCCCAGAATACAGTTAATTTTGGTAAATGTTCCATGTGCACTTGAAAATAAGACACATTCTTGTTATTATTGACTCTATATAGGGCTCTACATATGTCAATTCAGTCAAGTTCATTTGTCATATTGTTCAGATGTTCCACAGTCTTTCTTACATTTTTTGTCTGTCTACACTATCAGTTATTGACAAGACATGTTAAGGTTTCCCACACTGATTGTGTACTTACATATTTTTTCTCTTTGTTCTACCAACTTTCAGTTTTTAGTTTAAGGCTATGTTCCCGGGTGAATAATAATTTGTAATTGTTTTATGTTCTTAATGAACTGACTCTTTTGTCATCACGAAATGCTGCTATAATGCTTTTTTCTCTCAAGTCTAGATTGTTAACTATTAGTTATATATTTGTCCATCCTTTTTCTTTTAATCTTCCTGTCTTTACTTCTAAGGTATATGTTCTCTTATAAGTAGCCCATAACAGGGTCATGTTTTTTTATCCAGTCTTATAATTTATTTATTTTAACTAAAGCATCAAGTCCTTTTACATCTAAAGCAACTGCTCATATTACTTGTATCATCCATCTTATCATTTGTTTACTACTTGTTCCACCTGTTTTATGTTCCTTTTTCTCTTTTTTGTCTTATTTTAAACAAGTGTTTCTATTTTTTTATACTCACCCAAGCTATGTTTTTATTGATTTTTTAGAGACAGAGGAAGGGAAAGAGAGAGAGAGAGAGAAACATCCATGTGAGAGAGAAACATCAATCAGCTGCCTCCCATAGGCACCTGGACCAGGGATCAAACACACACAGCCTTTTTGGTGGACAATGCTCCAAACAACTGAGCCACCTGGCCAGGGCTAAACAAGTATTTCTTACTATCTGATTTTCTCCCTATATTAGATTGTCAGTTGCACATCCTTTTACTCTATTTTTTGTAGTAGTTGGCATAAGGAGTACAATCTGCATTCTTGACTTATTAATGTCTGTGATGGTTACTTTTATGTGTCAACTTGGCTAGGTTACAGTACCCAGTTATCTCATCCAACACTAATCTAGGTGTTCTTGTGACTGGGTACTTTGCAGACTGGTTAATACCTACAATCAGTTGCTCTCAAGTAAAAGGGATTACGCTGACAGTGGGTGAGTCTCTTTCAATCATTTGAAAAGCCTTAGGAGCAAAAGTGAGGTTACCCTTAAGAAATTCTGCCCCTAGACTAGACAGCTCCTGCCTGAGCATTTCCAATCTGCCAGCTTGCTCTGTAGATTTCAGCCTTTCCGGCTTCCACAATCGCATAAGCCAGTTTCTCAAAATAAATGGTTGATCTCGTATGCAACCTACCAAGAAATACTGTGAAATTAGAAGTTTAACACAAGTTACCCATCCACCTCCCATTTATTATTTCATCATGCTCTAGTTCTGTATATTTTAATACCCCACAACATACTGTTGTTCCGTACAGTCAACGTCCATTTATGTTTACCCACATATATATTCTTTCCAATGCCCTTCACTACTTTCTGCATTTGTTTCCATACAGGGTTATTTTCCTTCTGCCTGAAGAATTCCCTAGGTCTGCTAGCAAAAAATTCTCTCAGTTTTGTTTAGCTGGAAATGTCTTCATTTTGCTTTCACATCTAAAGGATATTTTCACTGGGTACAAAATTCCAGATATGCCTCCCCCAACGCCTACCATCTTAAAGATGTTATTCCATTGCCTCTGATTTCCAACTTATTATTCTGCCAGTTGTAGTCTAGATTCTTTGAAAGTAATACACTGATTTTTTCCAGGCTTCCTTTAAGATTTTTTAGCAAGTTTATTATGAGAGTTGCCTTTGTATTCATGTTTTCTGAAGTCCAGAGAACCTTTGAAACTGTGACTTGATGTATTTCATGTGTTTTAAAAAATTCTTGTCCATTTTCTCTTCAAATATTGCTTCTACCCTATTTTTTTCCTCCTGTTATTCTTGAACTCCAATTTTATATATGTTAGGCCTTTTCATTGAGTTATATGAGTTCTTATACTCTTTCCTGTGTTTCTATCTTTTTCTCCCCTTCAGTGTGTCAGCTTGTGTTTTCTATTCAGCTTAGGATTTCCAGTTCCCCAAGAGGATATAGCACTTCTACCACCACCTGGCAGTAGAAGGCAATTCTCTTAGCCTTCCCTGTTAAATGTAAATAGAAGTCAGCTAAAAAAGAATATTTATATAAGACCTGAAGTCTCATATCCTGATACCTAAAATGTTCATGTTTCAATGGAAAGTCACTTACATAAAATAACTAGGAAAATCTCATCAAGAATAAACTGACTTCACAGAGATATTAAAATGTTTCTGACAAAGATTTTAAACATTCGTCATAGATATCCTTGCCCTTAGCAATTATAAACACACTTGAAACAAATGAACAAATGTTCTCGGCAAAAATAATACATGATCTAAAGAATCAAATGGAAATCATAAAAATAAAATAACAAAAAAAATGTTTAATTACATGGATGGGTCAACAGCAAAATGGAAGGGTTAGAAGAAAGAACCAGTGAAGCAGAA
>VMDR010010733.1:0-30075 GCA_007922815.1 Macrotus californicus
TTATGTTTATTACTTCAGGATAGACTTTTATAAGATAAATTACTTTAACAGAGTATTTGAATTTTCTTACCTATTGTCAAATCAATTTTCAGAAAACACAAATCCAAATTTCCGATTAACTAGGATTATGTGTAAATATCTAACATATTTCACCCTTGCTAGCATTTGGAACAATGCTTAAAGTTCTTTAAAAAAATGATCTCGATAGATTTTTTAAAATGTACTTCTTATTCTTTTAAAAACTCTGTATGAGCAACTACTATGCACCAGACCACTTTCTAGGTGTGTGGGATTCGGTGGTGAATGAAGGCAGCGATATCTGTGCCCTTAACCTTCATGGACTTGATCTTCTGGTGGGGGGAGGCAGGAGGGGGAGGGAGCAGTGAAAAGAGTGAATTATTGATATAACGTAGAAGGAATACTGCAGTACAGAGGAAAATAACGTGGAGAAAGGAACGCCAGTACCATTGTTAGTATTGCTGCTCATCAAATGCCTGTCTCTGTTACTCATCCAGTGAACCCTGGAGACCTGGGCCCTGGGGGAGGGGGACACCCATATTGCTTCATCCCTGTCCTAAGTGTTAACAGGGGCTCCATACAGTCTCTACTCTCACATCCCGTGCTGTCTCAGGTTAGTATAAGTTTGTACTATTCATTTTAAATAACATAATGTATATACAAATATGATTGATGGGTTAAAGAATGTACTGGAAGCTTTTGTCTTTATATAGTCTCCTCTATTTCTCTTTAATCTTTCTCTTTCTACTGCTCATCATCATGGAATTTGCTTGTCTGTTTATCAGTCTTTTTTGCTGATAAAGAAAAAAAACACACAAACCTATAAAGTCTTCTAAAAATACACACATATTTTATGTTTTACATGAATCAACACCTACAACTTTACAAATAACACAATGTCTTCCAGAGCAGAACATGGAGTGTCAGAAGAGAGGTGTAAAAATAACTGTAGTTTTTTCACCTGAGGCCTGCAAACCTAGTCCAATCTGTTTGTTTGTTTGTTTGTTTTTGTCTACAAAACTTCTTGAAGGGGAAAAATTAAATTCTGCTTGAAGAAATGTATGCATTTTCTTGTGTATGTGATATGATGCCAGGGGAGTTGCCCCGAGAGCTTCTCAAGAAAGTCCCTTTCAATTGTTGGAAACGCTCATTCTCATGTTGTGTTATTATGCCTTTAAAGCCAGACCCTTCATCCCTCAAAGTGAACCATGGGGTTGAACTTGGAAGTCTTCCTTCACATGACTCAAGTTAATGAGGTCATTGTCTACATGTACCATGTAAAACTGTGGCTTCCCAGAAACCTGTGCCTTTAGCTTTCTCTCTCCCAGTGTTTGCTAAAAGTCACTGGATTTTCTGTGTTCAGAATAAAGTACTTACCTTCTCGATATGTTGATTTAGACATTTTTCTCAGGCTAACTCCAATCGAAAACAAATGACAACAAATCAAAAACAGGAGGAGGGAAATTTGGTGAAGCAAATTTTTAGAAATAGGTCCTTTAGTGAGTTATTTTGTCTTTATAATTCAAGTCACCTATAAAGGTTTAATGTCAGTACCAGCTGAAATTGCACTGGCTTTTAAACTGGACCCCATCCCTCCACCAAAGCAGACATTCTCAGATACTCACATTGGGTGGGATAGTCTAAATATTTTACTACAAAACCTTTAGGGATTAAAATGGGACCAGGGACACTTGATATGACTTTTCTTAAATTGGTGAAATGCTATAGGAAAGGAGGTACATCTTTAAAATTAATGAGAAAAATAACAAGTATATGACAGCTCTGGAATTAGCTAGCTACTATTATATTTTTTTAGGAAGAAAATTGTGGAAAGTACTTACTGATTCTTTCAGTCTTACCTTTTCCCCCTGATACAGTTGTAAAATGTCTGCTGTCTTGAGGGATATACGTGACCTCGGCCATGGCGGTAGCCAATTAGAAGGGGCACTTCCCTGGCTTTAGACATCTACAGACCGCAGTAAGATGCATTTTGGGTGACCCATTAAAAAGGGCTTTAAACGCCAAAAAATGTTTCTAGTAAATCTCTCTTAAGCTTCTCTACAGGCAGCTTTCTAAGCCGGACCTTTTAGCCCTGAGTAAGGATGGAATTCTTTAGTTCTTTCTAACCTTTCTGACTGCTTGTCAATCAGGATATAGTATTCCTAAATTTAAAACACAAAATCCCCATTTTGGATTTGTGAAAAGGTTGGTTAATCATATTTCAAAGATTTCTATAATACAAATTAAACACTGGAAAAAGGGGCAATCAATTCAGCAGCGGGACTGTAGCTTCTTGAGAAACATAAATAGCAAGATTATTTGACATTTCAAGTATAGTCATTCTAACAGTCAGATGTGGTTAATGAGATAACTCACGTCATCTCATATGACATAGTTTAAAATGCTAATGGTGTCACGCCTGAGTCAATTGGAAAGAAATGCCCCCCTGTTTTCACTCGCTCAAGTAGGCTCCGTATTTCAAACCAAGTGGCAAAAATAGGTAAAGCCTTATAACAGAAACATTATATAGAATGCCCGTGGTTGTCTGGTCTGTGGGTGTGTCCTTGTCAATCTTCATAAATCCGCCTGGTGGGGGACCTAGGGGGTGAGGAAGATGCAGTGGCTCTGGGACCACACCCAGTGGGAAAGGTATTCTCACTGAGCAGTATCTAGGGTCAGAAAATAAACAGACCGCCTTTACAATTGTGATGTCTTGTTTCTCATGGAAGCCTTTGTGTTCATTTTAATTTTTTGAAGTATTGTGTACAGTATTATTTATCTGGATCACTAAATTTTCTGGAGACTTGCAGAAAACGGTTCATTCGCTTTCCCTGAATCCCAGCCCTGACAAATGCTAAAGTTCAAGCAAAATCTTGTCCCCCTAGGAGAGCCTTAAAGAGTCCCCCAGAGGAGACATCAGGGAAGCAGAGGCTATATTGGGGGCCGGCACTCATCACTAGTGTGGGTGCCACAAGGCCATCCTCTCACGGAGCAGAGAGAGGTCAAGACTTGCCATCAATTTGTTCATCAGTCCAAAAAGTCCCGAATTCCTACATTTGCTTTTCTGCAGCCAGAGGTAACTTGGCTCCAGAGAAGCATTTCTGTACTGTGAGACCCCTACACTTAAATATTTTCTCAAGTTAACTGACTGATGAGAATTCTTAATCCCATCCTCTCTGGATCCCCATGATAAAGGACTCAATTTAATCTTGCCTTAAGGACAGAGGCTGTTTAACTCTCCTTTCTCAAGTGGTAGAAATTAAAGCTATAATCTCAATGCAGAACCAAATTACCAGGGATATATCCCCAAATTCTGTCACTTACTCATGCTGATAGCTCCTTGAGCACCCAGCCACTTGTCCTCTGAGTCATCCTCACTGTTCCCTTCTTACTGTGTAGTTGAGTACACCTGCAAAGGGACAAAAGGGAAACTGGTAGCTTTTGCTCTGCTAATGGATAATTGAGCTCAATATTATTTTATCACCAGCCCCTGTGATTTCCAAATAGCCTTAACAGGTTACACTGTATAAAATTGAGCTAGCAAATGATTCTTTTGAAAATTAGCATGTTCAATCAAAATCCAGCCGGCTTTCCGTTTTCAAAGCATCTGTTGTCATTTCAAACTCATGAACCACTTTAGCACTGTCTGTGACATCAATTGGCTTTTGAGCTATCAGTTTCTAGGATGTAGCAATGTGTTCTACTGCGTGTTAGTCAAAGACGGCATCAGCCTTTGATGGCTTATCAACGTGTTATGATTAAGCGACCTTTGAGAATCATTTCTGTGCTGTGCTTCAGGGTTTCCACTTAGGAAGAGTGTTGCATCTGAAAAAAAAAGGGGGGTGGGAAATAGTTAAACAGATCCAAGCATCGCAGCTTTTGCCCTGTCTCCCAAAGAACAGTTGTTAACCACGTGTTAAGAGGTAAGGAGACAAGGGGACAAAGGGCCAACATCTCCGTCACAGGATTTGTATACCCCCCTCAGCAGAGCCAAGTTCTGCAGGGAAAGCTTATGAACAGAACTTCTTTATATGCAAAGAATCAGAATTGGAGATGTAGTGGAGGTTCATTAATTAAGCATTGGAATTCTTTAATCAAAAGGGTTATTTTTAATAATTCCTCTTTACTGTTGTCCCAGACTACTATATTTGGTGCTTATTCATGAGCCAGAAACAGAACCGCACTTACCTACTCTTCGATCATTTCCTCTTCTTGTTTGCTAGCTAAATATCCGTCATTTGGGGTGCTTGCCAAAACCTTGATACTGGCTCAGGGGGTTGGCCCATGTGACAGTCTGTCTAGTGACATGCAGGTAATTTGGGAATTAGAAGGAGGGAACTGAGTAAAAGGGAAAGGTCAATGGAAAGAAAAGATTTTCTCTGACATCATATTTCTTTGTTAATATGTTCACGTTAGGGTTTGGATGGGGGTCACTTTGCCTCACCCCCAGGTTACAAGGCATGAATCACAGGCTCACTCTCATCTCCTTAGCTTCTACAGGACACATGGACTGGCCCCTAAGTGGCGTGCTGGCCTTTTCCTGAGTAGAGGCTGCCCTGTAGTGAAGCGGAAGCTGCACAGTTTAGCTGCATTCTTTTCCCCACGAGACACCCTACTCTTCTGTTTATTTTCCTGGTTCACAAATAGCTTGAAAAAGATTGGTGTGGAAGTTTGGAAGATGCTCCAGCTTATTTAAAACTTGGTGTGTTCTCTTGACGTTGTGGCTCTTTCATCCAATCATCCGTGTTCTTGTAACCTTCTTTCCAACCTTTGTCTAGGGCATTAAAAATTCTGAGTGCACCGTAAAGCTCCCTGCCATTTGCATTAATTTAAGTGCCTTTCCCCCCCCTTTCTCCCTGGAATAATGTGTGATTATATTAGCATAACTTTTATAGTCTTCAGGTCTTCTTGAGTTATCAATATTCTTAAGACTCTTAGAACATATGGTCATAAAAATATTTTCCTGGAATGTTTTAATGTTTAATTATTATACAACTCTTTATTTGTTAGTACTAGTAACATATTTAGTGTGAGTAACATATTTTATGAGTTTATGAATAAAAGTCAAGTAAGCATATAGTTGATGGACCACTGGTGAATGTTTAACAGCACTTTCTCCAAGGGGGTAGATGCATGAGGGTAGGGGCAAAGATGAGTAGGACTCTCTGAATTCTCTGGTGGAGGCCCAGGCCCCTGGCCGATTTCAAGGTGCCCGCATTGCAGACACTGAGCAGGGAGTAGGGAGGGATGAGACAGGTGGGCCCTGGGATCTGGTATGAGCAGGTTCTAGCAGTCCTCTGACTATCAATAGAGGGTTCATGTCCAGGGCTACCCACAGCCCAGGCCCCTGAGTCTTCACTCCAGAAGTGACAACTTGGGACACTTTAAATTATTTTCTCAGCTTTTTATTTCTAGGAGTTCTTTTATTCTTCTCTGGATGATCCTTTCATATATCCACTTCTCCTTTTTGGATGAAATATCGTTATTTTTCTGAGGTTAATAATTACATAGTTTTAAAGATATTTCTTTTTTCTCCTTCATGGCTTCAGTTTCTGCTAAGGTTTTTTTTTTAAATCTTATTTTATCTTTTGGTTTCTGTGTCACATGTTAAGATACTTTTCCCACTAGTCTAGTAATCTTTGATTGTCTGCCCCTGTTACAGGGTGCCCATCAATAGACGAATGGATAAAGAAAATGTGGCACATAACACAATGGAATATTACTAAGCCAGGGCAAATAATTCAATCTTGCCATTTGTAAAAACCTCAACGGACCTAGAAGATATCATGCTAAGTAAAATAAGTCAGACAGAGAAGGACAAATGCTTTTTTATTTCGCTTACATGTGGAATCTAAAAAGCAAAACAAATAAACTGAGCAAAACAGAAACTGACTCATAGGTATAGACAATAAACTGGTGGCTGCCAGAGGGGCGGGGCTGGAGCGTGGGCACAAAAGGTGCTGGAGAATAGGAGGCACAAACTCTGAGTTATAAAGTAAACAGTCACGGGGATGTGATGTGCAGCATAAGAAATACAGCCAGTAGCGTCATAACTCTGAGCGGTGGCAGATGGTGGCGAGATTTATCATGGTGATCACTTTGCCATGTACATTAATGCAATGATCAATAATTATGTCATACGCCTGACACTCATAATATTGTACGTCAACTATACGTTAATGGAAAAAAAAAAAAGCGAGGCACTAAAAAGCCAACTGGCAACTTTGAGCCTGGAGGGGGCGCTTGTAACTAGGCATCCCTAAGGCATTTATTGGCTTGGGTGGGCTATTTGTTGAAGAAACCCTAAGATTAAATATTTCTTTTGAAACTGTTACATTCTCATAGAAAATATTCTTCCTATTTTTTTTTTTTTGCTTGCCCAGTAATGTCCAGCCAATGTTTTTGGAGCCCAAAAGGGGGTCAGTCAAATGGGGGTGCGAGTAGAAGAGAATCGAGATTCAGCAGCCCGTCTGCGCACGTAGACTTTACTCTCTGCTTTGGCATGGTGGTCTCACCCTCGGTCACAGGGGGCCACTGCAGCCTGTAGATCCTCCATTTTAATCTGGCGAGAGAGTGAAGCTTCCTCGTCTGCTGAGGTCCAGGCCGGTGGTCAGACAGTCAGGTGTTGGGAAGGATTCTAAGCCTAGTTTCCCAAGCAGAGTTCAGTCAGTCCTCAGTAGTCCAACTCTTCCTCCAGTGCAGCCGTGGCACTGATGTAGCCAGTTCCTGAGAGAGTGGAAAATTCTGGGTGGTCTCTCGGCTTTTCCCATCGCTGATGTAGGCTTTTTCATTTTGTTTTGCTTTGTTTAGTTTCTCCTGTCAGGTCAGTAAGAACTTGTACGTCTCCTGTTCAGCTCCTACAAATGTGTTGCTGTTGTCTCCTCTCTGTTCCTTCCATCCTTGTGGGTTTATGTCTAGTGAAAAATGAAACCCATTTTTTGTGGCTTCAGGGGAGGGATTGTGGAGGACACAAATAATGAGCGCAGGTAAATCTCTCACCTGCATTCAGGGACCTTTCTCTGCAGTTTTTGAAGTCTGCTTTTCTAAGCACAGTGCACATTTCTTGTGAGACCCAGGCACCACCCCCCCACGCCCCACCCCATCTGATGATCACAGACCCTGTGAGGACATGTTCATCACATTCCAGAGTTCCTGTCATTTCCACCTCACCCAGTCCATTTCTGCATTTGCTTGTCATGGTATCCATGGTTACGGTTCCCCTTGTCACTTACTCAAACTCCAGAGAGATAAAATAAAAAGGAAAGCCATCTTTGTGCAAAATGTGCTTCTCTTTCTGGACAAAGGCTTGATTCAGAAGAGGAGACAGTGAGGATTAGGTGGCAGATAATAGGAATGGGACAGTGTCATTGATCCTGATTATGGAGAGTGTCAGACCCCTGCAACGAAGGCGAACTTTGCTGGAAAATGCTGGCCAACGATTTTCTTAGGGGCTTAACCTCAAAAGATGCTTCTCACTGTTCAGAATTGAGTAATACATATATGGTTTCACAAATTCTTCCCTAGCTCTGAAGACAGGAAATGTACAGAACATCATATCCTAATTCTTTAAAAGAGAAAAAACATGCCCAAACATTAAAAAAGAAATCCCAAATTCCGTGTCCCCTACTATTGTACTTGTCACTGGAGTGAACCAAGGATGTCCTTGGACTATACAGGTACCTCCTTCCTGCCAAGAACACATCCTGATCAACTCTGAAGATAATCTTAATATTTCTCCTTGACTTGTCCATTCTTCCTAAGGAAATAAACAATATTGTACCCTGGATAAGTATTTTTGAAAAGGTCTCCTTTATTTCCTGCACAGGAATAAGAGAGTGAAGACTACATTGTGGAAATTCCTGTATTAACTGTAATCTGATAGAATAAATAGCTTTAGTTTCTAAGGATCAATGTTCTCAGCCCATTCATGTGTGTCTAGTCAAATCCAGCTGGTCCTCTGCAGGCCCTGGGCGTGCTTATCAGGCTCTGCATGGACCCTGGGGGCAAATGCACACATCTGTCCCCCGCCCCCACCACCACCTCCTCTTGTCTTAAGCCCCTACATGTCCTACAGATGTGGACCTGCTAGCATCCCTGAGCTCCTTCCCTGGAAGATCACAGAGGCATCTCTTAGCCCACAAAGAATGAAGCAGGCCCTGGATGCAAACAGAGAAGTGCTGGCTTTGAGGTCAAGGTTGTAACTCTGTCCAGAAGAAGGAAGTGTGACTAGTACATGCCCTTGAGCAAGTCCCTTCCTAACCCTGAAACTCAGTTTCTCAGTCTGTAAGGGGAATGAGACTTCTCCCTGCAGAAGTTTTGAGATTTTGTAATAATATTTGTAAAACAGGTAGCTCTTTGCTTAGTAAACATGGATGGCCAATTAATGGAAGCTAATATTATCATTTATGAATGCTATTATAAACTGAGACTTGGTTATAATAAAATATTAACAAATGAAAGGCCCTCGAGTTTCGTCAATAGACTCGATAGGAAAGGGACATTTGAATTTTGTCTCTGCAGAATAAACTGGCAGGCAGTGCATCTCGGTGTTTGTGTGAATTATATAGTTTACAAAATGAGGACAGTTTTGAAAGTTGCATGTGTCAGAGATCACATTCCACATTTGTTATTGCCAGTGGAGTTTCAAGTACACATATTTTTAATGGTTCAGCTGGAAGCCTTTTCATGAAAATATCTACTGTCTCATCAGTTGCAGAGTGGATAGCTGCATGTTGTTTTTGAGTGGTGAGTAGTGATAAACATAAACCAAGACATTTAAACACCCTAGTGTGCCCACAATGAGAAAGGATAATGTTAGCATTTAACTTTAAAGTGCCCTTTGACGCTGTCACCACCGGCCCATCACAGTTCACATTCAGTTCATTTTTTTTACTTGGCCATGGTGGTGATGTGCCATAAAGACCTACAAAATGGCACACCGCGGTGGAGATGACGGAGCAAAAAAAGTCCGAGGGCCTGTGGGTGCCTGAGGACATTATACTGAATATTTATTTCCTCATGCTGTTTTTTTGAGTTCAATCATGGAGCGCACTGCTGGTTTTGAGAAGGAAAACCCAGCCCCTGTGGAATGCTTACCGTATCGCACGCATGACTAGAGAAAGCAGAGTAAGACTCAGCTTATCCTCAAGAACTGTCATTTTGGGGGAACAAATGATCACAATGCAGGCCAGAGGGGGTGGTAAGAGAGGTGACGTCCAGGTGCTATGGGGCATGACAGGGAGCTGGACAGGCAAGGCATTCGGGGCGGGTTTGTGGGAGAACAGCGTTTAAGAAAGCGACTCAGTAAAAGAACCGGTGGAAGAAAGCTACACCAAAAGCCTGAGTGGCAGGGAAACACATGTTTAAGGGATTATCGTTTTGAATTGCTTGGAAACCGTTAAGCAAACAGCACTCCAGAAAAGAATTCGGCGATGATGACAGCCTACAGTTTTATTGATTTCCGTTTGACTACTTCTTGCTCGAGGTAATGCCGAACAAAAATGCCGTTTCTATGTGGACCCGTTGTTTTCATCTCTGGCCGCTTGGTGCTGCAGAACCGAGCCCATGGCGGGCTGTCACTCAGAAAGCCGTGTGTGAAAATATCCCTCCAGATGCCCAGCTGCGTTTGCTCCACATCTGTATTTCCTGCATGTATCACGGACTTCCTGGGCCCCTTCTCTGTTTTCTCTTTTAACTCTAGTCCTGTTTTCTCCTTTTTTTCTCCACTGTGGTTGTCTCTTTCTTTGCTGCACTTCTGTCTCTTGACACCAGCTGTGTCTTGCCTCCAGGAGAGGCAGTGGATTAAAAAAACATCTTTCCTTCTGCTACCTCCAACTAGACCTCCATCTCTACAGTCCTAGCCCCGTAGCATCCCCTCCTCTGGGCTAAGGGCAGGAAGAGAACAATTAATGCCACCCACGTGGTAGATGGAGGGGAGAAGAGGGAAATTCGCCTTTACTTTAGGTGAAGATGCAGTCACCCCAGCGTCTCTGCTCCCACCAGGTATCCAACATCCTCCTTTTACATTCTTCTTTTCCTCCCTTTTAGAAAATCATCGTGAAATCTGCCTTCAAAGAAAATCAAAGTAAGATCACACAGCATTCTCACATGTCCCTCCGCTGTTGCAGGTCCCCTGACCTGCAAGCGAGTATCAGCAGCAGTCCCGTCTTCTTGAACTGTTGATTTTTTTAACCCCATGTTCTTCCACCCACAGCTCGTAATTGCAACTGTCTGTCACTCTGGCATGGACAGGGGGACAGAGGCCATCATTGCATTGAGGCTGGACGGTATGCAGAGCCTCAGGGAGGTGCTGCAGTGGAACTCTGCATCCAGCCAGTTTTTCCGGAGGTCTAATATTAGCCGTAGGATCCAGCTCCATGCCAACCAGCTTGGTGCACAGGGGATGCACACAGTGTGCACATGCTTGTTTTGCTGCTGCTTTTTTTCTCTATCTGCCACGGTCTCCGAGTGCTCTGTTTCTCTCTGTTATTTTTAACCCTTCGACTCTCTATTTCTTTTAGCTTATGTTTTACACAGAAGACATAAAAGAAGCCTTTTAAGAATCACAACTATTACCTAAAGTTGCACTGAAGCTCTTTCATATATATGCTTTTTGTTCATGAAGGCAGGGGGCGCTATACACAAAGAAATAGGCCTCTCTAGGTAACGTTTCCAAAGACAGACACCTGCAGACTTTTAGAGTCCCATGTTATAAAATTGCTTTAAAATGTGTTATTTTTTTTCCAATGCTGCCAAATATACGATGATGCGTGCCCTTCCTGAGATATGTAGACAGCAAATGTCACACATACATTTTTCTCATTGAAGACGCAATGCGTTGTAACTAATAATGATTTCTCCAAATCACAGATTAACTGGTGTGCATTAATTTGCATACCTTAAACACAGCAGCATGTCCTTCACCAGAGTTTATTTACAGTAATAACACATTTTTGCAGGCAGTGTTGCAAGAAATCCCAGATAACCCCCTCTTCAATAATAGGTCCATTTTTCCATTGACCAGATAAGTGGGAAGTTAGACAAAATTGACAGATAAAATAAGAATCAACCATCATTTTGTTTTTCCTGTCAAATAACAGGCATATTTTTGATGTTTTCTTCAAATGGTTAACATTTAGAAGCGTCTCACTATATTACTTGGAAACAGATAAGAAAAATCAAGTGCAAGGAACATGATCCATATGAATTACAAGTGCAGAAGGTAAAGTGCAATACAGACTAGCACATGATTTCACAAGCTTTCTAAAAGAGCTGGGACCACACACTTCGAAAGGTCAGTGTGTTGCTGAACTGCTTTGACATGCCAGGCACATAAAGAACCTCGAGGACAGGCAACTTGACTTGTTCAAAAACGGTGTTATTTTTGTAGAATGCTTGCTTTTGGTATTTTTTCACATCAGTTATCTGCAGACTAAATTGCATAGGATAGACATTTAAAACACTTCAAAAAACTTTCTTGCAGCAACCAAAGCCCCATATCCAGAATGAATGATCCAAGACAAGCCGCTTATTTTCATGTGACTGAGTCTTGTCAAACATTCAGAAGACACCAAAGTAAATTTGAATGTTTGCTGGGACTAAAAACAGCAGACTAGGTCGATGAGAGTGAATCTCCAGGGCCAGTTTGGAGGTACTGAGATCCAGCAATCTAATAGGATGGGATACATATTTTTAAGTTGAAAGTGTCAAGAAATAAAATAATTAAAGCTTACCAACTCTAGTTATGACCCAATCAACTCACGTTCAATCAGCGATGAACAGCTAATCTATGTTTACTGATACTCTTAGCATTTGTGGATTTCTCAGTTTGGAGAGTTTGTAAAACCTATTGTCACATTTAATACAAAACTGAGACTACCTAGTGATGAATTCGTTGAATTGTTGACTTAACAAGAGGCGATAACTACCAACCTGCTGGCTCAATACTCTGGAAATTTTTTAAAAAGTAGAGTGAAAAAGCAAGAGCAGAAAAATAGGGGAAACTATTAGAAAAAGTTTGGTTGTTAGCACGTATTTATTTGTGCCGCTAAAGAATCACCCCCTTAATCCAGAAGACAAAGTATTTCCTTGAACAGATATTCTACCTATAAGAGCTATGTCATGTTCACCACAACGCCCAGGTCCCCAGCGCAGTCCCCGCCTCACCAAGTGTGCCCAATAAATATTTACAGAATGAATGAAATCACAGGCTGACCCTTCATGTTTAGAGCAGCTGTGTACATGGGAACATTGCTTTGTAATACTGAGAATTGTTTGACCTGCAGCGTGGGCCATTCTACTAACCTACAGTTTGCCAACTGATAGATCAATATATTAAAATTCTCCCCGTGAAGTTTGTATTAGCATTTTTAGATAAAGAACAAGGCCAGTGGTAGTGTAAATCTTATCCAAACCCTTGATAGGATTACGACACGGTGATTGTACTATTAACGAATACATTACAAATAATTACAAAATAACAATTGAGGTTGTACTTTCTTTAGATCAAACAGTTTACATAATTGCTGGCTTGGTTTTTCTCTTGGCTGAGGATTAAATGGTGTACTTTTGCATGAGGCTGTCTTAGTAAGTACTAAGTTCTAAGGCTAACGGTTGTCAGAATCACCTTCCATATCTCAATGACTTCTCTTGTTTTCTTCTTCTTTCCCTCCTTCCTTCTTCATCATTTTGCTTTTTTAAGAGAGAAACTTTGATCTCTGAAATGGGAACCAGAGAGAGAGCTGTAAATGGAGAAAGTTTTTTTGTCTTTAAGTTCATAAAGTCAGGGTTTTTGCTTATTTTATTATCATCCTAATTCATAAATCCTTAGAAGAAACATATTTGCAACATTGTCAAAGAATGTAAAGGATATCAATAGCAGTCTGTTGCAAACGTGTTATTATCTGGAGTATCCAGTAATTGCATCTTGGTGGAATTCTTTAATCGTTTGGGACTTCCTTAGGTGGATAGTGATTCTTTACTCCATTTAAGAGAAGAAATAATTTAGAGGAGAAAACCAGGACCAGAAACAAACAAAACAGAGTCACTAAAGAGAATTATAATTCTTTTTATCATTTTTCTTGATTAGTACATGATACTTAAAGTCCTTTAAAATACATATCTTTATTTCACGATGAAGAGAAGACAGACACTTTTAAAGAAACAAAAGTGAGATGTAAAAAGTCCCCTATAATATTGGTGTAACTTACTTTGCATTTGTTGATCAAACAATTCCACATAAACTGACGTTTCGTGTCCTGACTTTTATGTTTGATTGCAGTTACAGGACCTTGAGCCTTCCGTTCCAATTGTCCTTCAGGGGTAATCTCCACTCAGTGTTAAGTCTGCAGTTCTTCAGCCTCTTTGTTATGTGGTTAATGATTTGTAAACAAATATTTAAAAGCTAATCAAAGAAACCTAAATTCCTAGTGAAAAATTATTCCCTGTTCTGATCCAGTTTTGGTAAACTGAATCAGGGTGAGGTCCTAGAACAGGCAATATTTTATTCTACAAACATGTACCCAGTGCCTCCCGGGCATCAACCTGACAAATTTGAAATGCGCTCTGATGGCTTATGGAGACTGGGTGAGCAACGCCCATTCCAGGTCACAGTCTCTGCTACCATTCTGTTTACATTTGAGTTGAAAGTATAAATTAGACTTGAAGTATGATATTGATATGCTAAATAATTATAGCTTTTGTTCTTCTGTGGCATTAAAAAATGAGTGAACTTTTTATACGTTCATCAGGTGTGATAAAATAGTATTTGTGTAAATGCTCCCTAGTGGTTGTACCCACTCATCTGCTGATGGGCACTTGGCTGCTTCCAAACCTTGCCAACTGTAGATAACACTACAATGGACATAGGGGTGCTTAGGTTCTTTTGCATTGGTGTTTTGGGTTTCTTCGAATAAATTCCCAGAAGTAGAGTCACTGGGTCATATATGTAGATATGTCTCATAAAATACATGGAGATGTTAGACATCTTGCAAACCAAGCTGGAAAGGGTAAAGAGAAGTATATCAAACTTTTGCAAACTCTGTTTAGTACCCATTCTTATAAAGAAGGTCTGTTTTGGCAGATTCGCTCTTAGAAATATCTAATAATTTCTGTGATATAAATGGGCACATAAATAGATCTTCTAACTTTAGGCTTGGTTTTCCATTGTTAGTTTTTTTATGACTTATTAAAGGTTAATTTGAACATGGGAAACGATATAACATCATTTATTCTTAGAATTGATACCTTCTAAATAAAATAGCAGATGGATAGATCAGGAAATTAATACAGATTTCTATAACAAAGAAGTAAATTACTAGAAGTCCCAGGTCTCCATTTTTTTTAAAGATTTTATTTATTTATTTTTAGAGAAGGGAAGGGAAGGAAGAAAGAAAGGGGGAGAAACATCAGTGTGTGGTTGTCTCTTGAGCACCCCTCACTGGGGACCTGGCCTGCAACCCAGGCATGTGCCCTGACTGGGAATTGAACCAGTGACCCTTTGGTTCATAGGCCCTCACTCAATCCAGAGTCACACCAGCCAGTGCCCAGGTCTCCATTTTTAAGAAACCTTATCCTATCTCTCCACATCTTTCCCCAAAGGTTTAGACTCTGCTTTGCCCTCATAGATTGGACAGTGCTGTATGAACCCTGACCCCCTAACTTCAGGAGATAAAAGGAATGACATGTCAGCAACTCTAACTAAATGTACCTCTAAATAAAAATATTTCTGCTCATTGCTCTTAAGATGCCTCCTATTTTTCTTCAATTGCTTCCAGAATAAGTATTTCTTTTTTATCAATGTGCTCTCTGACCACAGTTTAAAGGCCAAGGTGACGCATTGTATTCCTGTTGATAATCCTTCTGTC
Organism: Macrotus californicus; assembly: GCA_007922815.1. NCBI lineage: Eukaryota > Metazoa > Chordata > Mammalia > Chiroptera > Phyllostomidae > Macrotus > Macrotus californicus. The sequence goes on from VMDR010010733.1 coordinate 14,883, forward strand.
GATTAGATGGCCTGGGGACAATGTTCAACAATGAGAGTTTCTGCACTGTCAGGCCTGACTCTGATTTCCAAAGTATTGAAGTCTCGAGTAGTCTTTCCTTTTCCCTACTCCGCAAAAGCTTAACTGGTCCTGCTCAAGAAACACGATGTCCAGTCTGTTGAATTTTTCTCTAGCACGTTATTTCACGTACATTATTTATTAACTATTGTAAGTCACAATGTCGGTCTGGGCATTTTAAATACAGAATTGACCTTGAATTTCCTGTTAACTAGGGATGTATTAGTTTAACCCTTTCGGTACGGGTGCCGGATATATCCGGCGCCCATCTGATGACCTGTGTGGACGAGCGCCGAATATATCCGGCATCCATCTGTATATAATTTTTATAAATTTTACTTATATAATTGATAGAATTTTATATAACTATCTCTTAATATTAAAGTTACAAACAACACTTGGGAAAAAGCATTGTTTTATTAAGCATAGATCTTATATAAGGTTAGGAAAGTCTTCACACAAAGGAGGATTGACCATGTGCTATGTGCGTGTTTTCCGCGCGGCACCTCGTACAGCGGGAGTGTCGCGGCGGAAAGAGCGCTCGTACCGAAAGGGTTAAAGGTCATTTTAAATTGGATTCATATTACCTATGGGATCCCTCAGGAGATATTGGAGGGCCAAGTTGGACCCTCAATGAACTGGGTCAAATCCTAGCTTCCTACTCAGAGTTTATGTAACTACAGAACATACTGAAGAACCAAGCCCATGCCAGAACCTGCTGTTATTTAAGGAAGTTCTCTCCCTTGTTTCCTAGGAGTCAGGAGTGGTGCTGCCCTGAATTGGTCCCTTGTGCCCAGAGACCTTAGGTGACAATGGTAGTGCTGGCGAGCCTCTGCCCCTTGACTTTGGAGAACTTCCACCAGGAATCAGCCACGGGTGAGAGCCTTGTTTACTGAAAACAAGGAATAGCTATGTCAGGATGTCTTTTTATGTTTTTATTTTTTTTGCCATCAGTCTGTTACATTAGTGTTATGCTTCGTGCTTTGCTTCTCAGAAGAATCCACACAAAAACAATGACTGTTGTCATTGAATTTGATTCCTTATTTAGTAATTTCTTAGAAGATAGGGTAAGTGGAGGCAGTCTGGCTTCCTCACCAGGTGTCTGGGTAGCTAAGGGAAGCAGTGTTCCCAGAGCCTTGGAGAGGCCTGATAACCAGTGTTCTCATAGCCTTGAGACTGGGTCCGATAAACTGTTCCCATAGCATGAAGTGGGCTCTAATGTGCAGAATTATATTATGTTCTGTAATGTTCTGCCATCTTGCCGGCTTTGTTCCACTCTAGTACTTAAACAGGTAGGGACTCCCTGCTGGGAGTGATGGCAATGAGAGACACACAAGGGGACAGATGCCACGCTGGGTGCCACGCTGGGGAGCAAGGGCCACAACATGAGACATACAGATAGACTTGCAGTGTGTGTGGCTCGCCCACCTGTGAATAAAGGCAGGCCAGACATCTCCACAGCTCCGTGAATACTTTTCCATCTGCACGAACACCATGGACCTGCCTTGCCTTGAAGGGTGGCAGCACAATCTGGCTCACTATTTTATAGAAGTAAAATGATCATCCACTATTGTTTTTATAAAACGAGGCATGATTAGACATTCCAAATTTATTATAATTTAGTTATTATTAACATAAAATAATATACCTTTTATATTTATTTTCAATTGTGAGCAAATCTGTGTACACATATAGGCATGTTTGGGGTAGACATCAACTGAGAAGGAGTTTTTAAAAAATTCTTTTGAAGAGAATTTAAATTCACTGGGAAAAAAAATTAACATCATTGAAATAGAGAATAACGACCCCCTAAATATCTGTACCTGTGAATACACTCCCTTATATGGCAAAGGATGGTGCAGATACTGTTAAAGGTAAAGACTATCACATGTGGGGAGAGTATTCTGGATTATCCAGGTGGGTCCCATCTTGTCACGTGACCCTTTAAAAGCCAAGCACCCTTCGTATCTTTACTCAGAGGGAAAGATGGGGAAATGCAAGGAGGCTGAGAGAGATGCATGTTTCTGTTTTTGAAGCTAGAAGAAGTTGGGGGGAGGGTAAAAACCAAAGGACGTGGGTGGCCTGGAAAAGGCAAAGAAGCAGAGTCTCACCTGGACCCTCCTGAACGTCACCAGCTCAGCAGACACCTTGCTGTCAGGCCCGAGAGACCTGCACCAGATGCCCACCTGCAGGATGGTAAGAAACATGTCTGTGCTGTTTGCCTCCCAGGACTGTGGGAATTCCTTAGGAGAGCAGTAGAAAACTAGTCCAAGAGAACTGGGTTTTTAACACGTACTGCCTTTCTGCTTTCACCCCTCCGATAGCCTCGTTCTCATGTTGTCGTCCAAAGAGCTGTGTATGATTGAGTCGTGAAGTGTTTTTTTCTCCCCATGTCTCAGAAAACGGGGGGTTTTCTAAATGCAGAAGTGCCTGTGTGTGTTCCATCAATCTTTTAAAACTTAGGTGATAAAAACACCTCTTTTCAGTCGTAGTTATGTTTTCTTTGATAATATCCTTGTTTATTCATTAAATGGAGAATACCCCCTACCAGCCAAAGAGGGGTCCTTTAGACTTTCCCAGCACAGGCATACCTCCGAGATATTGCAGGCTCATTTCTGGACCAGCATAACGAAGCACATTGCAATTGTTTTGCTGGGGGAGCCTGTTGTCTTCAGTTATAATCAACAAGACACAGCACCTGTGAGGCGCAGTAAAGCGACGTGCAAGAAAACGAGGTACACCTGTAGCTGTGATCTGTTCCGCCGTTGCCCGAGGTTCCTGCGACGAGCCCTGAGCATTCTTGGCTGGCACTTAGGACCTTCTTCCTCAGGTGAGGTGCCCAGACAAAGCTGCCTTGTCGATTCTGTTACAGTGTTTAATTTGGTCTCCCTCCCCCTCGTTTTTTTTCCTTAAGTAGTCGCTCCCACTATTCCCTTAGGAAGAAACAACTTAGAAAAACAAAGCTGGTGCTGCTGGTGTCCAGGGCCAGCCCTCCAAAGCTGCCCAGGGAGCAGCTGTGTAGACGTTTTTCAGTGCCTGAAGCTGCCTTTAGAACGAGGCTGAAGCACCGTAGTCATTTCCGCCTGGACCCCAGACCCCCACCGGCAGGCCGCCCTACCGCCTCCTGATGGAGGGGGCTTCCTCCAGGCCTAGGAACCCTTCCCTTGCCTGCTTACCCTGAATCCGCCTACCTCACTCAAGTTGTTTTATTTCAAAGACGACATAGGAAAAGGTGTGAACTTTGTCTAAAATCAGTGCCCTTGACTAGAAAAACACATCCATTCCCATGTGGCTGATAACCGGATTCAAACTTGTGACCGTGGACCTGCCTGTAGAGGGCTAGCTTTTGTTCAGAAATGAGTGTCAGGCTTTTGGACTAGGCTTTGTGTAGCTATTCATGCAAATATGTTCTCGCTCGCTCTTTTCTTTTTTTAAGGAAAGACAGTTTATCCTATAGTTCTGAAATGACTATCTATGCAGATGAATTTAAAATGCCATTTTAGATTTCAACTACAGTTCCAATATTTGGTCTGCCAGTAATTATGTAAGTGATAAAAATCAATACATGTCAAAAATTTCTGTCTGATTTCTTACCAGATAAGTCTGTTGTGAAAGGTTATTACCAAAGCAGGGGAAGCTCTGCTATGAAACACTAACTTAACAGTATCACTCACTCTCACACACACACACACACACACACACACACACACACACACATGCGTGCACGCACACACACACACACACACAAGGTTTGGGGCTAAGGGGTCAATCCTGCTACAGCCTGCCCATGGTGTTGACCAGACTGTTCAACGTGGTAAATGACTGCCACCTGTGCTGAGTGTGCATGGAGCAACAAGTTAGGTGTTACATCAGGTAGAGGGCTGCATTAATGAAACTTACGGCAGTTTCTGTTATGTGAAGAGAGGGACACTGAGCCTGGAAAACCCATTTCACTATCTTTTGCTAAGATGTTGGCTTAGTTTTTGCTTTAGCTTTTCCCAGGAGCTGTGTGTGCTGTATCTGGAAGGTGATGCATGCTTGTGATTGGAGTGACACATGACTTTGGTGCAGTGCCGTGTGATGGAACGCTGGTCACCTCACTGCACTGCAACACTTCCGGTGATGCACATGAGGGCCAGCTCGCTTCCAAATCCGCTGCTTCCTTCTTCAGATTTGTAACGCGGTCTTCTGTTGCCAGGTGCAAAACACATGATCCCGGGTTGTGACTGTTTTGGTTTTCCTGTGGTACTGAGGTCATGCAAATGTAGCACTGAAGAATTGTAAATGGTGCTTCATATCCTAACTAATGGCTAGAGGCAGAGAAGTCAAGAGGTGTTTTTTATATTACTCCAGCTTTAAAGGAAAAGTTTTCTTATTTCCTTGTCATTGCTTTTTATTCAATGAGGAAAACCTTCTTCTATCTTTTTTATCTTGGCTTTCTCCTTTTAAGGTGCTACTGTTTTAAAAACAGCGATAGTATTTCTACTATCTAATAAAATCGCCACAGCTCACACACGCATGCTACTTTTCCTGAGCCAACAACGATTCTAAGCACTTTCTGTGTAATAACTCAGCTTTCCTAGCACTCCTTTGAGACCATTACTACTATCCCTGTTTCACTGGTGAGACCGAGGTACAGGAAGAAAACTTGCCCAGCTTCTGGGTGAGGGACCATGGATTTGAACTCCACGATTCAGATTTCAGGGTCTGTGCTTATAAGCCCGAGAGTGAACCTGTCAACAGACTTTCTCTGAACAAGATTGCCAGAATGTTAATAATTGGGACAGCGTTCATGACATTTCCTTTCTAGTGTGTGTTTGAAAAAAGGCTCTAGTGCATTGCAACTGCATTTTATGTGAAATTCCGTGGACGTATTTTTGAGTCTCGGCCGTGCAAGTGCCGTTCTTCGTTCCCTCCCTTACCCGTAGTGCTCGGGTACCTCTTATGCCACAGGGGCTACTGCATGCTATGTCTCCACGTCGTCTTCAGGTTTATCAAAGTTCAAAGTTTCTATCAAATTTCCAGTGAAGTGAAGTGCATGTGTGCTCTCTGGAGCCCCAATGTCAGACAGGGATCATGCCTAAAATGTGAAGTTTTCTGAAATTCTTTCAAAACTCTGGGATGAGCATCAGCTAGGTTAGATGATTCAGTGTACAGAGCTTATTTTCACTACAGGACAGAGTTGAAGTGGGTACAACTAAATTGGGGGGACTGTCGCCACGTGGACAGGTTCAGCCCTTACCTCCATTTGCCGTTTATTTTAACAAACCCCACGGAGGGCACTCCACTTGTGCACAGGTGCCTGTCGGAGCATGTTGGGATATCAGCGGTGAAGCAGGCAGAGGTTTGGGGTCACATGGTGACCTCACCAGGGCACAGGGCAGGGCCTGGCATCCAACCACAGTGCCATAGAGCTGATTCCACCAAAGGCAGCCAGGAATTCCAAGGTCCACCTGATGTTCGTGAGCTTAGGAAGATTCAGGTGCTTATGGAGGCTGAGAGAGTACAGTGACAGAGAACCTGAGCAGAGATAATATCCCCATTTGCGACAGGTGGCAATTATGGGCCTGGGGTTAATATGTACTTGGAAATTGATTGAAGGACAAAAAGCTAAGCATAATGTTAGAAACTCTGTTAAACTTTATGCTGTTCAGAAGCAGCATGTGTGCTGAAATATCCCATAGAAGGTTTAATAGGAAATTAATTAAAGGATAAGCAGACAAGGTCACCCAAGAGAAGAGGGATGGAGGAGAGCTTGTTCCCTGTTCAGGTATCTATTTATTCTGACCACCCAAACACCAGGTCTTTCCTCATAAAGAGTTCGTCATCATATCAGCATCCTGCTAAGGTCTAATCATCCATAGTACTGAACTAAGAAGAACAAAAATATAGATCAAAGGAGGGAGTCCAAAATAGCTTTGAAACAACAGAACACATCGGCACTATTAATGAGGGTCACAGGATTGTGTTTCTGTTCAAATTTTGGTTAAAAGATTACCACTCTACTTAGGAAAAAATAGTACTAAACTTGTTAGTGCTTAACTTGTGTTAATTTTAAATGTAAATTAAACATACTTGAATTAAGGTTAGAAGTCAACTCAAGAGAAATGCTATGAAATTGTTATGAACAGAGCATACAGCTCCCCCCACCCCCCAGAAAATAGAATCTAGAATATTGATTCATTACTGGGAGGGCACATCTTGCTGAAGACGATACAGGAAAGGTCAGTTTTCTACAAAATCACTTTCATTGTGTTGTCTCTGAAGGTACAAGAAAAGCTAATTTAAAATTGCAATTACATCTTCGTATCAACTATATCTGGATCAAAAGTAAGAGGGAAAATTTTTTAAGTTAAAATTTGAAACTAGTGAAATTAAATGTCATTGAGGCTGTCTTTTTTAAAAGTAAATATCCAGCAGGAGCTTGGTTATATGAAGTTAAAATATAATAACTTTTAGATAGCTATGAATTTCATAAGTGATTTTAATGGAAACTTAGCTATTCAGTGAGAAATGTCTTTAAGCTTTATTGAGGTATCAATATATTAAAAAATTGTACATATTTAATGCATACTTTGTGATGAGCTTGGACATAGGCGTATAGCCATGCCACTATAATGACTCCTTAGCTCATCAAGCTACTAAACATTTTCCTCGTTTCCAAAAATTTCCCTGTGTTCTTTTGAGGGTTTTGCTGTTGTTTTTTGTTTTGTGATGAGGACACTCACCATGAGATCTATATGGTGAATGCATTTCAAAGTGCACGGTACCACATGATTAACTAGAAATTCTACATTGTACAGCGGATCGAGAACCGACTCCTCTTGTAAAACTGAAACTTTATGACCATTGAGAAACAGTTCCCCGCTTAGGGCAGATTAATTTGGTAAAGCCTCATAATGTCTGTTTTTCCAGTCAGCAGGCAATTATGTTTACAGTGGAAACAATCCTCTTGTTGATTACTCAGTAGAACGCTGTGTCACATTTTAATTCATAATTTGCCATTAAATAAATGCTTGTGTAATATTATGTTTTTAGTAATTTTTTTCCATAGTAGATAGATTTGAATGAAACGGGGAACAATATTCGCCGGGTCTATTATATGCTAATGTCCTGTGTATGCTGTTTCAGTTATCAGAATAGAGAGATTAAATAATGTACCCAAATCACAAACGCGGGCGTGAATTTCTATAAAAGGTTTATATTTAGGTTTGTCAGGCTGTCCACATGGGTGCCTGTGGCCGCATGTCTCCCTGAGACAGTTTTCTCCCAGGTCACTCCCGCTGGCCTGGGTCACCGGGGCCTCTTGTGGGAGAGCCGCACTACTGCAGGCCCAGGACTCTCAGCCCTGCACAGGGACGAGCTCCCACCAGGCTGCCCTGGAGTGTAGTCCCTGCAGCTGAAAGGGACACTGCCTCTCTGTAGTTGACAGCACACCTGTGGGTCGGCACAGCGGAGTGAAGCTGCTCTTAGCCAGAAAGTGAAGCCTGTCTCCGCACGGGGCCGGGACACTGAGAAGGGCAGCCGCACCCTCCTCGGTGCAGTGGCCTGGCTTAGCCATTTCACTCTCGTGATTGGCGTCACTTCACTTTTCAGGGACCCTTCTGCCTAGACAAATGGTTTGATTGTTCATTACAGTCGCTTCTCAGAAGACTCATCTGCTCTTCAAGGGACAGTATTAATACGCATTGAAACATCCAAGGTCACTTTTCTACAAAATTGCTTTCATTATGTTGTCCCGGAAGATAAAAAGGCAGGTTAATTTAAAATTGCAATTTGAGTTTGAACCCTGAGATTCTTGGAATGCTCCCACCAGCCCTGTACTACTGTGTCCTGAGTCTTGCATAATCCTCATCAGGCTCCCTCTTTGAAAGAACCGCCTTAAATCAAATTTCCAATCCTCCCTCATTGTGACCTTCCTGTCTCCACTCTGATCCATTGCCATTGCTGGGCTCTCCCTCACTGCCAGGGCAATGTTCTCAGCTTGGTCTCTTTAACAGGTTCTTGGTGATATTTGGGGAACCAACTTGGACAGTTTCAGGCACACAGCCCTCTTCTTACCAGTGCATATATTGCCATCGGAGAACACCCTGATAGAGGTGCTTCTCTTAAACACAGAACCAGTTCCTGAGAGACACCTGTTCACTGGCCACAGACAGCAAGCAGTCACCTGGGCTGCTATATGGGCAGCTCTGTGCCATTCCTTAGAGACAGGCATTCATATTAAGGGGAGAGATTTGCCTAGAAAAATCCAAGAGACAAAGAAAATTCTGCATGAGCAGGGTCAGATTGAAGGGTAGTAAAATTTCAGGGCTTCCTGTTAAAGCCTGAACCTGGGAGGTCATTTGTGAGTGCCCTATGTGCTTCCTCATCCCGACTGATCTTGTCAGTGGTACTCCCAGGTGTTGAAATGCTCATGCAGGTGGTTTTTTTTTTTTAATCTCAAAAGTTCTCACTCTTGTCCTTTTCTTCTTCTCTCAGAAAAGAGGATTATTTTCTTCTTTGCAAAGTGTAGGGTTGCACATGTAGATATAGATACATGCATGGGTAAATACCTAGAAAGAGATGTATCCATAGATAGATGTCTACAAAAAGCCATTCTAAGGTACTGAACTTCCATCACCTTGCTTTTGCTACGGTAAATTTTTAACATAAATGCTATTTTGTTACATAATCTCACCTTTTCTTCCTCTTTTCCGGTCAGTGTGCTTGCCGCTGGTGTTTGTGCTAAGTGTCCCGAAAATCTAGAGAAGAGGAAACACTAAACACGCCCTAGAGGCTTTTCTTTTAGTGTTTTGAATGTGTACATCCTGTGTACTGTGTTGGAGTAAGTCTTAATCTGATTGAGATCTTGCCCTAAAACAACATTGTGCAAGTTCATGACATGTCACGAAGAGCTTTGGTTGCTAATCACTTGAAATATAAAAGGGCCCACAGGTTCTTTCCATTTCCTGTGTTCTTCTGTTTCACGGGCAAGTCCATTGTTCCTGGCTCTGTAGAAAACAGTGTTTTTTGAGAATCAGTTTCAGCCATCTCTCTCTACCGCAGTGGTTTGTTAAAGACATGCTTCTGTCGACCCGTAAACCTAGATACAAGGCAAGGTTTTCATTATTCTTTAACGAAGACTGTCTGGACAGGAAGCTAACGCTGAGGCAAGCAGAGAAAAGTGGAGAGAACGGGAGTGAACGCAAGACCATGGCAGGAGGGAGGCAGGGAGACCTGTGGGCTCCTGGTTCATGCGATCACTTGGGCCCGAAACCAGAATGTGCCTTTTATCGCCCCAGTTATACAAGTGAACAAATTCACCGTATTTGCTAAAACCAGTTTGAGGAGGTTTCTGACCTTTGGAAATAAAGCATGCTGAAAATGAGAAAAACCAGTAGTGAGAAGGTATTTTTGCAATTGAAAAGACCCCAAAATGTGTCATCATCAAGGCAGAGTCGACGGCAGGGGGTTGTCTGTCTCTCCAACTGGGAAGTTAACACTCTTTTAAAACACTGTATTTATATTTTATTAAATTGATTGGGGTGACATTGGCTCACAGGGTCATATAGGTGTCAGGGGTACATTTCCATGATCTGTTTTACAAGGGGCAAAACAGCCAACTAGACGGGCCTGTTGTGGGCATTGGGAGCTGGGATGTGATGCCTCATGCCTGCAGCCTGTGATCACATATTGGGGGTGTAGGGGGAAAGGTCTAAGTTGTCGGCCTTGACTGACCACCCTCACCAAAAGAAGAAATGACACTGATAGTGTCATTGTGCTGCTAGCAGTCCATGGTGACCAAGAGTGAGGGTCCTTAGCGTGGGACACTGCCCATGCTGCACCCTGTGCCCGGGCAAGGCGGGGAGCTGGAGCCACTTCAGGGGTGCCTTTGGGAGGTGGAGGAAACAAGAACCTAGTCTTGTGTAAAATTTCTAGTGCCGATTTGGCCTCTCCTGACCAAATCAATTACCACTCGCCTTGGGTAGAGCCAGCCACGAGGACTTCGTCTTGTGAAAAAGAGCAGCCTCCACTCTGGTTGTAAGAGTTACCGTGTTACAAAGAAAACCCTAAACTAACTGAGCAGATTTTGCATGAGTGTTTAGTCTGGGTGGCTGTCGTAGGGCCATCAAGGAACTCATTTCTCTGTCTTGACAGAGAGTCCTTGCAGATCCTGTCCCATAAGCATGCTAAGTGTCTCATCCGTTTCTCTTCCTTTCCTTTTCTAAATTGGAGGATTTTTGTTGGTTATCCTGTTTTATCTCCATCAGCGCTCAGTGTGTTGTGATGGCTAGCCACGGACTGTTAGATTTGAGGTCCTATGTAGACTTGGGTGAAAAGGCTGCATACCACTTGGAAAACCTGGGCTCAGAGTCCAGAGAGCCAATCGGGTAAGGCCTCAGTTAGTCACCTGCTGGAGGGAAGAGTCAGTGAGAGCTGTTTATGAATGAGATACGTGCACTTCAGTGTTCCCGGGATTTTTGAAATTGTATGAATGGCAGAAAGGGTTATGTGTGGCCATTGGGAATTAATAGAAGGCAGCCACTAATCCTTTTCTTTCTGACTTCCACCATTACTTTTCAGAAAAAGCATCTCCCCCTTTGATGTGATTCTGATGGGCTATTAATAACATGGTTTGATATCTCAAAATAGAGGGATAGGGATATAACCTTTCTGACCAGAGTCACTTCTATCCCGAGGGGCTGAAATGCACACCTTCTTCCACAAGTATCTCAGAAGCATTCTGAATGATTAATTGCAGAAGATGAGTGTATGATCAGGTACTTTCCGATAGCTGTTGCAGCCTGGGCACTGCTGTGCAGAACCAGGTGACCTGGGAAAGGAGGTGGCTTTCTTGTGTGGGGCTGCAGTTGGAAGTGTCTCGCTCCTGGGGGACACGATGGCGGAAGGTGAGGAGGTGGCCGCGTCTGTACTCTTTGGCATGTTGACTGCAGCCTGGTCAACGGACCCTTTTAGAATCATCACACAGAGCAGCGCGTCTCTTACACTGAAAACATTTTCTTCTAGGTCGATGAGTGCTTGTCTTCCCCTTTTCCGAAAAACTCAAACGTTTGCATTCTGGGCAAACACACGGTATGCTTTAAAACTATGAGCATCATCTGCATAATTGGACAGCCCATTATCTTGATGATGATTATTACTCACTGCCGATACAGCATTTGACTACAATGGTACTCACTCAAAGTAACTGACAAGCATTAATTACTTAATGTGTTCAGGTTCTTTTTGGATAAGTTAAATATAGTTGAATATATCTGTGAGTACAAACATGCCCCCCCCCACACACAGTATTTGTTGCCTGTTGAATGTTTGTATAATAATGTCTACACAATTCCCAACAAACAGATATTAGTATTTTTTTTTCAGAAACTATGCTCCCAGGATTAAAATTTATAATAACTTCTGGACCCATTTTTTTAGCATAAATTATTTTAATCAGGAAATTATTTGCCGTCGAACTGTTGTGATAATTTTTTTCCAGCATGGTTGAGGAATAATTTAAAAGCAAAAATTGTTATTTATTTAAATTGTACCGTGTGCTTTTTAAAGGCTTTTTTTTTAAGAGCAGTCTTCATAGCAAAACTAAAGGGACTATTCAAACTTCTCTCATATGCCCCCTGCCCCTACCCATGCACAGCCTTCCTTCCCCATTTTTGACACCCCCCACCAGTGAGGGACATTTGTCACAGTTGGTGAACCTACAAGCACATGTCACCCTCACCCTGAGTCCATAGTTGACATCACGGTTCACTCACCATGCTGTGCGTGCTGTTGCTTTGGACAAACCTATGATGACACGCATCTGTCGTTGTGATGTCACGCACAGTGCTGTCACTGCCCTAAAAACCCTCCGTGTTTCACTTACTCCCCTCTCCTCCCTTGAAAGTGAGTTAGGTATCAGATCTCAGTTGCACTTGTAATTCTGATTAAAAGAGGCAGGAGAAGAGGAGACAGTTCTCACAGAGCGTGAGCAGCAGGGTCAGAAGTAGAATGGAGAGGCCCCCTGGGTCTTAGACGAGGGTCCTTCTGGTCTCCTTCCTCACCTCTGAGGGCATGTGGTGCTGAATCAATAGAATGTCAGGTTATGGTCAGATTGTGACAAGCTGTGAATTCGGGATTAGAATTTTGTCATTAAGCTTAGAGATCTTGAGAATTCCACAAATAGGTTTTAACAGGAAAAGGAATTGCCTTTTTAGGAAGACTCAGTGCTAGTACTATAAGATAAAACTGAAGAGAAACCTATTGCATTTGAAAAGGAAAATATTTCAAAAATGTTATCTAGCCATTTAAACATTCTGGCAAGAGGTAGTGAATTATAAGGACTCTTAATTCCTTGTCAATGGAAAAGGTAGGCAGAAAAAGTTACATGTTGTCTGCATTGATATTCTTAAGTTTTCTAAATCTGGACAAATTTTATTCTTAATTCTGACCTTAAAGTTTGTAACAACTAAATTTTAAATCATGATTGTAGCAGTTTGGTTCAGTTATTGATGGTTATGTATGTATAACGTTATATCTCTAACTCGAGAGAATATACTGTTCTTTCATTTTTCAAACCATTGGTGTTAAGATGCATTTTAGCATCTTCTTAAATAATTTTGAGTTGAGATTAACCAATGCTATTGGATAGTTTACTGAAAAAGGAAATTAATGATGGTTTAGTACCTAATTGTGTAGACAGAGAACATCACTGCACAAGACACTCTCTGAAACATACCACTTAAATTGTCAATGCCAGTTTTCATGATTAAACTGTTTTTTAAGCCTTATGAGAACAGAGACCTGTCTGTCTTACTTGCTATTATTTTTTCCAGGGTCTGTTACTTAGGCGACACCCAAACAGTAGACAAGGAATGAACAGTGTCTGCCACCCAGTAGAGATTTAAAGTCACTTGTAGACTAAACACATACTAATACATGAAGCTACTTACTTTCATGTTGTTAAACATTTTGTATAATGTACGATTACATTTTGAAAGTTTATATAAAATGTACTCATCCTCAGTGATATAAATTCTGTGGATCAATATGATGGGATAAGACAAAAACATATCATTTTATAAAGGATGGAGCATGTTATGATTGAAAATTAGAAACTCTTCAGAGAAAATATGTATGTACACAGGATGCTGTACAACTCATCCCTCCTTTGCGGAGAACGCATTCAGGTTCCATCTAAATCAGTTCTTCCAATCAGGCAACTGATGAGACAGTCTCTACCACACTTGAATTTTCTGCACAACTATAAAGAGGGAATAACACATAATTAGAAAGCCTGTAGGAAAATTTGCAAAGCTGCATCTGTTTTTCGTTCGTATTTTTCATTTTTTCTTTTTCCTATCAGCTGAACAAAAATATTTTGATGTTGAATTGTAAATGTAATGCTTAAAAGATAATGATTAATTGTAAAGTAGGAATCTCCCCAAATAATTTCTCAAAATTGTGAGTAATTTGACTTTTTAAAGTAAATGCACATTTTTTTAATAGTTTAGGATATTACCATCAGTGTGTTTGCTTTTTGGAAGAACCTGATACTAAGGTAATTTCTTGTAATTTTGGCCACATAGGATCTGATTACAAAGAGCCTATTAGAAATTCTGATTAGCAATTGTAGGTGCGTTTGATTAATAAAAGTGATGAAGTCATCATAAATTAATAAATGCAGTTTGCTTTGGATAAAAATCCTCTCCCAAACACATGACTCATGGGGAACAGGTGGTCTCTGTCTCTTGGGTGGCAGAAATATTGGGGCCTGATGAACTCAATCTGGTTCTAGGAATTGGGAGTTCTTTGATAAGGAGCACTCTGAGGTAATTAATTAGCTTTCCCTTCAGGGATTTTAAATATCCAGCTAGACCTTTTGTCCACCTGATTAACCAGTTAATTAAATTTTTATGGAAGTCTTCTGACCTAGTTGGTCTGGCAGGAGCCAGTATTAATGGAGAGTAACTGAGGAGGTTCTGCCTGCACCTGGGCGGTCACCGCCTCTCATCTGCTCCCAGAAGAAGCTGCTTTTACTAACACAAGAGCCATTGTGGAAATGAATAAGCAAAACCAGCTTATTGCTGGGGGGGAAACACTGCAACTGGGGGGTTTTTAGGCAGCCTCAGAGGTCCTGCAGTAGAAGTCAAAACTCCGCCAACAGGAGAAAGGAAATGATGGTAAAACGGACAATGGTGCCTTTTAAGGGGAGGAGCCCTTAACCAAGTACTGAATAAATTAAGTGAAGAAATGAATTTGTAAATTGCTTATGGGCTGTGCCAACAAGGCTCATCCTCAAGTTGTATGATCTGTATGGTTTCGGACACTCCACCTGGAAGAGGCTGTTGGGCAGTGTCTGTCAGGCACGTCATGGATGCCTAAGAAATGGGCAAAGGGCTGGAGGAGAGGTAGGGGTGGAACTAAAAAGAATAAGAAAATGTTTGTTAAGGGGAGGCCAACTTTTAGGGACCAGCCATGAAATTCTCTTCGGCTTCATCTTCCACCCCCTCTCCCTTTTTACTCTCTTCCCCCTTTTCTTTTTCTCTTCCTCTTTCTTCTTTCTAAACTTTGAGACTCTTATTTCCCAGGCTACAAAGTGAAACTAAATTTATCATATACTTAACATATGTTAGAGGTAAATGTAGTTCAGGGACTTCAGAACCTAATCATAATCATTTCCTATGGAAACCTTTGGTCACAAACTCTTTTTTTATAATGACTCTGACACCAAGACAATTCCCGGGGTGGATGATGCTCATATTTCACAGATTAGTGAACTACCGCTTTGCTTTTCCTCATTAAAATGAAAGTCAAAGATCTTCTAGTAAATTCCTTTTACTTATTACCCCATTGGTGGCTGTATTCTCGAATATCCATGATGAAATTAATGAGCTTTTGCAGCATCCTAAATGTGCATATTCTTGGAAACTGATGTTGTATTTAGCATCGGGTGTGATGGATTGACCTATCATCGCTGTTCTGCTTTGTGGTTTCAGAAAAATGATTTATAAGAAGAAAAACAGGTGTCATTTTGTTTATGATTTATGGGTTTTGATCCTTAATCCTGAATTTTTATATCATTAGTCCTGAGAAAGGGATATTATGAGACAGGTGAAATGAGATTTGGAATATTTTCGGATGTATAAATCAG
>VMDR010010734.1:0-30075 GCA_007922815.1 Macrotus californicus
CGGCCACGTCGCTGCGTTGTGACGCTGTTTGTGGGGGAGGGGTCCGAGAGGGAACAATGGCGGCCGCTCCGCTCCCTGCCAGTTACCAGTCACTTTCCGCACTACCCACAGTCTAACGGGGCCCCTCTGGTGCTGGCTCCAGTGCCGATCCCTGGTGGGAGGGCTGTGCACACTCCGAGACCCTGTGGGTCTCTCCAACGAGCTCTCCTGTGAGGCCAGGAGTTTCTCCCGCTGCCGCCGCCTCAATCCCCACAGGAGTTTTCAATCAGAGGCTTTGAGGCTTCACCTCCCCGCGCCGGAGCTCTGGGTTGCAGGGTTCGTCCGGCTCCTGAGCCGTTCCTCCCGTTTATCCTCGCGAGGGAGTGGGACGCCCGGTCCGCAGCCACCACCTCTCCCAGCCAGCCGCACCTTTCCCGGATCCGCCAGCCGCCACCCCGCCACGCGAGTCCTCTCCGCCCCTCCTACCGGTCTGGATGTATGTTTCTTAGTTTCTTGGTTGTTGGACTTCCATACGGTTCGATTTTCTGTCAGTTCTGGTTGTTTTTGGTTTTAAAATTTGTTGTTGTCCTTCTTTTGGTTGTGCGAGGAGGCACAGTGTGTCTACCTACGCCTCCATCTTGGCTGGAAGTCTTAGCTACACCTGTGCCACAGATCTGGCTTGCAGCTTCCGAACAGAGCAGAGAGGGAACAGGAAGCTGATTTTTTTAATATTGACTTTGTATCCAGCAGCCTTGCTAAATTCATTTATTAAATTTACATTATATCTTCTGCAAATAATATCATTTTATTGTTTCATTTCCAATCTTTTTTTAACATTTTAAAATTGATTTTAAAGAGAGAGGAGGGAAGGAGAGAGATAGAAATGATAGATAGAGATAGAGATAGAGATAGAGATAGAGATAGATAGAGATAGATAGAGAGAGATGAGAGAGAGAGGGAGACATCAGTTTGTTGTTCCACTTATCTATACATTCATTGGTCAGTTCTTGCATGTGCCCTGACCTGGGATCAAACCTGTAACCTTGGCATATAGTGACATTGCTCTAACCAATTGAGCTACCCAGCCAGGACTTATTTCCAATCTTTATATCACTCTTCTTTTTCCAGCTTCACTGCATTCACTAGGACCTCCTGTACAAGGCTGAACAGAAGTTGGGATAACAGTCCCCATTTTCTCTTGCCTAATTTCAGAGTAAGGCTCTCAATATTTCACTTAAATGTTTGCTATAGGGCTTTTTTAATAGATATTTTTTATTAAGAATGTTTACTTTTCTTCCTAGTTTGCTAAAAGTTTTTTTGCCAGGATTATGTGTTAGATTTTATCAAATGCTTATCTGCATCTATCTAGTAAGATGATCGCATGATTTTTCCTTTTGGAACTATGACATCACTTGATTTTTCAATGTTATCCCTCTCATTTCTATAATAAATACAATGTTGTAGTAACATTAGCTTTTTTATGTACTACTTGGTCTTCTATCACTTTATTTTGGATTTCTGCATTTCTAGGACAATGAAAATCTCTGCTCAATTTCCATACATCTTAACTGCTGCTTCCTATTGGGCTTTTCAGCTCTCAGAGCTTTATCATTTACAAATCTGCAAATGCTTCAAAGAGAAAAAGAGTGAGAATTTTTAGGTTCCTTGGTGCACTGCCTTCCCCTGGGGTTCTAGCCCCTCAAGTCCTGACTGCCTTGCTAACTTTTCAATGCCTTCAGACACATTTTATCTTTATTCTGTGTAGTTTTTCTAGTTGTTCTGTGAGAAGATTATTGGCTACTCTGCCATTATCAGAAGGATTAATCCATCTTTTATAATATAAACTAAATCACATTATTCCTCTCCTCTGAAATTGCTAGTGGCTAACCCACTGTGCTTATAATAAACCCATACTCCCCGCTATATCCTATAACATCCTAAATGACCCAGCCACAGCCTTCCCTCCAACCATCTGTTAACACTCACTCCCTTGCTCACTACTCTCCAGTCACTGGTATCTTTATGTTCTTCTAACTTCACCAAGTTCATTCTCAAATCTGTACTTCCCGATTTGATCTTTCTTCTCCCCAGAACACCCTGTGCCTCATGTCTGCAAAGCCATCTCACTTTCATCATTCTGTCTCAGTTTGTGTCACCTCCTTGAGGAGGCACTCCCAGGACAATTTACCTAAACTTGTGCCCTGCCTGCCTGACCCAGACCTTCCTGAAACAATATAATCTATATAAAAAAGGAATAATAAAATTATGTCAACAGAGTATTAAACTTCCAAAAAGCATGATGCTATCCCCATTCCATTTCCATAGTCAACATAAAAAAAAAACCAATAAACCAGAAATATAACATCTTAATGGAACCACAGCTTCATATTACAAAGCAGAGCTTAAGAGTATCATTTTTCTTCAGAGTATGATAAACCTGGATTCATATCATTGCTGTATCTCTTTCCAGATGTACAACTTCAAGCAAGGTTCTTAGCCTCAGCTTCCAAAACTATAAAATGGATGTAATGACAGCACCCATTTGATGGTATTATTGTAATTATATAATAAATGTTATTTTGTATGCAAAATGCTTAGTACTGTGGTTGAATCAGAAAGTTCTGTATAAACAAGAGCTATTATGATTACAATAATGCACATGATGATAATGATGATGAAAATAATAATGCTCTATAGCATCTGGTAAAATATTAAATCATTTAATCACACACACACACACAAATACAATTAAATATTACAATTTTCACCAAATGGATGTAACCCTTATCTCTTGCATTAACAGATTTAGTAAAGACTTACTTTCTTCAATTTCTGTATTGCATAAGTTTGTTGGCAATAAATATAGACCAACCCTAGCAAGTCTACTCAAAAATAAGAGGAACTAATTGGAAAAATACAGCACTATCTCACAATATTGAAGGAAGAATTTAATAAACAAGCTTTGTGAAGAACAGGAATCTAGGTGGCTCCAGAGAACTGAGAGGAAAAAGCTTAAAGATCTCCTTCTAGAACATTGCAATTTAAGTGAAATACCATCAATACTTACCTTTTGCTCTCAGTTCAAAATCCCAAAATCTCAAGAGAAAAAACCTCCTTGGCATAACCAGGTCAGAAGGTCAGATGCATACCTCCTAAGCCAGTCATTTCTCTTCCAAGGAGCAGGTCAAACATCATAGTCTCAACTGCTAGAAACCCACCTCTGTGAGACAAGGGGTAACTCCCAGAAAAGAGTTTTGTTTGGGAGCTAGAAAGTCATCCCAAGAAATACTACAACAGTTATAGAAACCCTGTCTAAGAGAAGGATTCTCTAAAAGAAGCCATTTTGTTCTACTCTTTACCCATCCAGAACAGTAGTGTCCAAGTTATGCACCATTAGCTGCTTGGGAGGGAGTTAATTACAAATTAAATATAATTGAACTGTTGAATCTGCTTTCAAGTCCTCTAAATAGAATAACAACATGCCACCTTGTAGAGCCAGTTTTGCAAATCAAGGCTGAGTCCCTTGCTTCCTATGATGACAGAAAGCCTTTGTGAGATTTTTTTTTAATTTCTTTATTGTTGTTCAATTACAGTTGTCTGCATTTTTTCCCCACCCCAGCCAATCCCACTTCCCCCCCTTGCTTCCACCCTCCCCATTAGTTATGTCCATATATCCTTTATAGTGGTTCCTGAAAACTTCACCCCACTGTCCCCTCCCGCCTCCCCTCTGGCTATTGTTAGATTGTTCTTATTTTCAATGTCTCTGGTTATAGTTTGTTGACTTTTTTCTTTTGTTGATTATGTTCCAGTTAAAGGTGAGATCATATGGTATTTGTCCCTCACCACCTGGCTTATTTCACTTAGTATAATGCTCTCTAGTTCCATCCATGCTGTTGCAAAGGGTAGGAACTCCTTCTTTCTCTCTGCTGCATAAAATTCCATTGTGTAACTAAGTGCCCATCAGTAAATGAGTGGATCAAAAAACTGTGAGATTTTTAGAGTGTTAGAGGCACATTTTTAAAAAATGTTCTAGTGCCAGTCAACAAAGTTTAGGAGAATATATAAAGGAAACTATGCTCCATAGGAGCCATTAAAGGAGCCTTAGAAAGTGTAAGATAGTCACCAATGACAAGGAAAATTTTATATTATGCAGTTATTCAAAATGATAATAAAATCCTTGATTTCAAAATTTCTTTGTTCTCCTCTAACACAAATTGTAAGCTACCTGAAAGGGTAGAAAAGAATAAAAATACAATGAATACATTCTACAACAAAAATGAGCCTTATCCTGCTATGCTTGCCAAAAAGATATCAATAAAACACACATATGACTGGGCTGGAAAGCACTGAATGGTACTGAAAATTTGGGCAATGGTGGAGAGTCAGGAATTGGGGAATTTCAGCAACAGAGAAAGAAAAAGAAGTCTGGGATGGGGTGGGGGGTGATTCCCATGTATAATATAATTGGCATCGGTATTCATGCCCCTAGCCGAATAATATATAATTTTCCATTGGTAATATTCACTGGACCTATGGTTCTCAGGCATTTTTTGATCTGGAAAATAATCCATTCAATAGTTGAAAGGCTGGCATAGGACTTCCAAAGGAGAGGTAGACAGGATGGTGGGAGGATTCTTGGGTCAGATTAGTGGGTTTATCCCTAGCTCAATGATTTATGAGCTTATTGACCTTTGGAGGTTACTTTATCTTCTGGGCCTCAGTTTCTTCATCTAAAATGAAGATGGTATTTTTATCTACACCTCCTTTAAATTGCTATGAGTATAAAATGAGCCAACAACTGTAAAGGCTTACCATGGTACTGCTACATAGTAAGCACTTTATGAATATTTGTTACTGGTATTGCTATTCCCCTTCTTTCATTCTTTAATATTTATTTGCTAGACTTATTTTTTTCTAGATGTTTGCCTCTAACACTCCAGATAAATTACAGTAAAACACAGATAGCAGTCAGAGTCACCAGGTTTTTATTTGACCAATCAAGACATAAAACAGAATGAAACTATCATTTATTATCTTCTTCATTTTAAAGGAAAAAAGGACCATTTAAATTCCCTCAGATGAGAGGAAACACATAATCTCAGAAAAAAAGACAGTTCATTGTGCTACAGACAGATGAAGGCAACATAGGTCTCATGACTGGCTCTGGGGAACCACTATGCTTACAAACTATGTGGCAGCCTAAAGCCAGTAAATAAGGCAACCATGTGCAACGTGTCCTGCACATTCATACTCTGCTATTTGACTCATGCTATTTCCTCCATCAAAAATACTTTCCCAACACTCCTACATGTCCACAATGCTGTGTTCTTTTGAGTCCCAGGACTAAACCTTCCCTGAGAGTTACCTGATCCCCTCAGCTGGAGTGCCACTTCCCAATTCTAGCATCAAGTCCCTCTCTGGCTCTCTGATCGTATTGCCCACTGTCCACTTGGCAATTTCAAATGTGTATATTTTATCCACCCACTGCACTTAAGGATTATACTCAGGAGTACACCCAAAGCCAACTCATTTCAGCAGCCTCACAGTGCCTGATGCAACTGACATAGGCCTATAGATAGATTCTAAACATACAATTTGCTACCTTGAGTCAGCAACTGCTCCTGAAACAGTTTGTATGGCTCTGAACCCAGCAATGTGAAATGGATTTTGTAAGATAGGAGTGTGCACACTCAAAAGCACATAATCAGGCAATCCAACATCTAGTTATCTATGGATCAACAGATGAATAAATAGGTAAATAAAATGTGGTATACATACAATGGAATATTATTCAGCCTCAAAAAGGAAGAAAATGTCACAACTTGGAGGAACCTTGAAGACATTATGCTAAGTGAAATAAGCCAGTCACAAAAAGACAAATATGGAGATGGATGGTGATCATGGTTGCACAACAATGTGAATATACTTAATGTCATAGACTATACAAGTTAAAATGGTAAATTTTTATGTATATTTTACCAGAATGTAAACATTTTGATAAAATTTAAAAGTATTTTTTAAAGCACATAATCAGAAAAACAGAAGGAACAGTTTAAGGGGTAGAGACTGTTTAAAGGAGACTTGAGCTCTAAAGAAAGGAGATATGAAAAGGGAGCTATAACAGTAATTGTGAGATCAAAGAGTCATTGTGTGAAGGACTCAGACTTGTGTAGTCAGCCTCAAGTTACCCCCACATAACCAAAGAGCAGAAGCTACAGGAGATAATTTCAGTTTGACATGAAAAAGAACTTTTGATTTTTATGTCCAAAGATAGAATGAGTTGTTTTTATAAATAACAAGTTCCTCTCCACTGGAAGTGTTCAAGTACAAATGGGATACTCACTTGGCAGAAGTATTTAGAGAAGCAAGTATCAGATGAACATCGGACTAAATCAGTGGCTCTTAAAAGTCAGTTAAATGGCTGACGCCAATCCATGATGAAATATTCATTCATTGGTGGCAAAATGGCAGACAAAATTATGAGGTTTTTTTAAAGCTAAATATATTTGATCATTTTAATTCTAAGATTATGCCTTCTACTCTTTTAGTATTAAAATAACAAATTTCTTGTGAAAGAAAACTGAATAATAGTTTTTTCCCATTAATGTCCTTTTGGGGGCAAAACTAGAAGTTGACAAAGTAAAGTCAGCCCTTAATTTTAGGAGGGAAGACTTCACTAGTCTCAAAGTCTGAGAATCACTTGGACAGGTAACTCTCTTAAGACCTTTTCAAAATCCCAAGAACCTATGTCCATGGCCAAGGATTTTTGTCCAATTGCTTTCATTGTTTATTTTAACCATATTTCAACAGTGTATGCAAGGGGAAGAGCCCCTCCCAGGAGGAGCCCAATGTCTTCTGCTTTCATAGGGATGGTCTGAAATGATATAAAAATTGAAAGGATTCTCAGTCTTTTAGGGGTATCTATCTCATGAAAGAGAGAAAGAAAGAAAAGGAAGGAAGGGGGAAAGGAAGAAAGGAAGGAAGGGAGAAAGGAAGGAAGGAAGGAGGGAAGGAAGGAAGGAAGGAAGGAAGGAAGGAAGGAAGGAAGGAAGGAAGGAAGCTTTATTTAACAGATGCTTATCCACATTCACCACAGAGGCAATGGACCAAATTCCAAAGGCCATTGGCCCCTCAATAAATAAGTACATTTTACTGTACAGGTGTGCTCATGAGAGGAAGTGTACATGTAAGTGTGGCTGTGAGTGTTTGTGTGTATGTGTACAGAGATAAAGATGGGGATATATGAGTGAATATGTAGTAATCATAAGAGGAAAATGCATGATATATATTTATAATTACATTTAAGATCCAAATGTAATAATAAACAAAAATAGGATTTGGAGCCTATTACTCTTGGTATCTATCACCAGCAACAATGGTTTGTCTCTGGGTATTCCATTTTTTCTTACTCCATTCTTTTGTCACTTATTTTTAAAGTAGCAGAAAAAAAAGTGAAAGCACCCAGTTATTTTATTGTCAGGAACTAAAAAAGTAAAGATGCATTGACGGGTGGCGTCATTCCATGCCAAACCGCCGGAGCTTTCAGCTTCTGCTAGTTATGCTTCCTCCTGCAACATCTCCATGTGGATCCTGCTGAACACATTGCTCGTTCTGTCACTCACAATCTGTCAAGACAGCATTATCTTCTATGGTTCAATAACAGAAACTCCATTTAATTTGGTGGTTGATAAAGACATTTCATTCACATTCCTTAACTAACAGTAATTCTTCTAATTTACCAAATAAAGGCAAGAAAAAAGCACTTACATTTTATAGCCTATATTGCATCATGAACACACAGAGAAATGGTCCTCTCTTTACATTAAAAAAATATGAATGTATGCTTACTACACAGTCTCTCCATATTTCAGTCAGAGAGAGAGTGGTTAGGAGTTTAGGCTCTCAAATCACACTTGGGTTCAAATCCTGTCTTTGCCACAAATGTAACCTTAGGCAAGACAAGTAACCTTTATAAATCTCAGATTCTTCACCTAAAAAATGGAGGTATGTATCAATATCAGCCTCCTACGGTTCAGTTAGACAGCCACCAAATGTCAGTGGCTGTCACTTCTGCTACTACTATCCCTTCCTCCTCTTCCTCCTCCTCTTCTTCATCATCAAACCAATGTATCAGTTAAGATTCTTTCCTGATAAGTAACACAAATTATCCTGACTAACTTCAGCAAAATGGAAAAACATTAATCTATGTATACAGATTAACTCCTAGAATTCAAAGTAAAACTAAAGCAAGCAACAGGAACCACAACCCCAGTAATTTATGGGCAGTTAGTTCCTCAGGCTACAAACAGCAGGAAGAATCAGCTGCAACCATTTTCCATCCTGGGGTCGATGTGCTAGATGCAAAGTTTAGAATCCCTGGAAAGTGAGCCAGAGAGACCTGTCTTGGTCTTGACCACCCCTTTGCCATGGAAAGCAAGGTGTTTGATTGACAGCCCACCTCATCCCAAGAACCTGCTCCATCAGACTCAATTAAGGCTGCACCCTCTTTTCTCTTTATCAGTCTCTTTTAACAGATAAGTTATTTTAATATGTTATTAATTTTTAAAGTTGTTGAAATTCATTTTGAGATAAATAATAAGATTCCACAGTTTTGAAGTATACACGTTCCTTTTTTAAGAACATGCTGCTTACTAAAAAGAAATTTTGTTGAAAACTTTCCTATTAAAATTTCCAGAAAAGTCATTGCCTTTATGGTCAAGTTACTTAGCAATGATTTGTGCTGTTCAGAAGCAGATAAAGCACCCATAGAAAAACACTGTCTGAAGATGACTTAGAAAAGTAGTTGTTCTCTTACAAACAAATTATTTTATATTTCATGTTCAATAAAATGAAATTTATGCTCAGAATGAGGCTAAGAAGCAAGATTTTCTTTTGATAATTTTTGTTGATGATATTTTAGTGAGAAAGGTTAACAATAAAAAGAAATGGTATAAAAATAATAAATAGTAATAAAACATATGGCCTACAAGTCCATTAAACATTTCTTACAAGCTGAATACTAGTTTACCAGCTGAATAAACCCCAAACAGTGAAAATATACATAGTCTGAATAATTTGGAGCCCCCCAAAACTAAGCAGTTTAGTGAAAACATTTCTCATAACGCCCAGGGCTCCAGAGGCACACAAAACTGAGACAAATCCTAGCTCCTGAGCAGCTGTGTCACTCTAGGCAAGTGACTGATCTCTTAAAACACCCAGGCCTGGCCTCGCCCATAAAATAAATAAGATAATGGGATATTCTAAGCATTTATTGAGATAATGCATGAAAGGTGCTTGACACTTGACCAGATACATTGTAAGCACTCAGTGATACATGTTAATATTTATGTGTATGGGGGGAGGAAGGGGAGAGAGAAATGGGTCTCAACAGGGAGTGATTTTGCTCCCCGAAGGACATTTGGCAATGTCTGAAGACATCCGTGGTTGTGGTTGTCACAACCCGGGAAGTGGGGCTAGAGGAGTTCTCAAGCATCCAATTCATAGAGCCCAGGGACACAGCTGAAGGGAAGCAGAATATACTACCCCAAAATATGCTTCTATGGAATAAGGATTAGTTTAGGCTGATTATTTTTAAGAAACAGCAGACATGGGAAAATCTCTGAAACCTGAGTAGAAGTTACCTTTTCATAAGCTACACTTACATTTATAGGAATGTTCTCATTTGTAAGGGTGTCCCCCTCTCTGTACCAGAAAGAGAAGGATAATTCTAAATCTCTAGAAACTCTTATCAATAAAGAAGGAAGGACCTTCTTTAAATCTACAAATGAACCTTACTGCTGTTTACTGGGCTTTTCCTGGTCACCTCCCATAACTGGCTTCACCCTTCTCCCCAACCTCTTTTGTCTGTAGCTGAAGGTAGCATTTAAGGTGGTGGCTAGGGCCATTTCAGAGAGTTACTCTGTTTCCCTGAGTCTCTCCTATGTATACAGGAGGTATACATGTTATTAAACTTCTGTTTGCTTTTCTCCTATTAATCTGCCTTTTATTACAGGGATATCTCAGCCAAGAACCTAGAAGGGTAAAGGGAAAATTATTTTTCTTCTCCCACACACTTCAACATTCTACTACACACAGGAAAGGCCCCCACAACAGAATTATCAGAGGCAAAATGTCAGTAATGCCTGGGCTGAGAAACGGGAGAGACAGACAGAGAGGCAGTGTGATTTACTGCCAAACGTGTAAAGAATTTGGAAAAATAGGTACATTCAGAGCCAGGACAGGAGAGTGGATCAGAGCAGCAGATTTAATAGAGTTAGACTGACTGGGCTTCTACCACGCACATGTTCTCGAGGAAGTGCTCAAAACCTCAGAATTGGGTTTTTTCTTTATTTTAATTTTTCATGTTACTCTATTACAGTTGGCCCAGTTTTTCCCTCTTTGCCCTCCCCCGCCCAGCCCACCCCCACCCCACTCCCACAATCAATCCCACGTTGTTGTCCATGTCTGTGGGTCATTCATACATGTTGTTTGACTAGTCCCTTCCCCTTCTTTCTACCATTATAACCCTCACCTCTCCCCTCAGGCCGCTGTCAATCTGTTCCATGATTCCATGCCTCTGGTTCTATTTTGCTCATTAGTTTATTTTATTCATTAGATTGCTCTTATAGGTGAGATCATATGGTATTTGTCTTTCACCAACTGGCTTATTTCACTTAGCACAATACTCTCCAGTTCCATCCATGCTGACACAAAAGGTAGGAGTTCTTTCTTTCTGCTGCATAGTATTCCATTGTGTAAATGTACCACAGTTTTGTTTTTTTTTTCATTTATTTGTCTTTTATTTTTTTAATTTTCACTACAAGCAGAATTTATTACCCAAAGCAGTTTGAAGAATTCCAGGCACTGGTCACAGCCTCCCCCAGTCACAAGCACCCCTTCAGAGACACCGTCCATCCCACGCTGCAGTGAGGGGATTAAATGCTACAGGCCCACCTATGTCACAGCTACTACATCCTCATTCTTGACCAATAATCTTAAAGTCACAAATGGACATAATGTGATTGGACCCAACTCTTGCATAGCAAATTAAAATAAGATCACCGCTTTAGAGATACCATTCAGACAGAGATATTAACAGTCTTAACTGGCTACAAGAATGGGAAGGTTTTCTGTTCAGGGTTATCAGAATTGCATGGCACTGTATAATAATCATGCATGAATTTGAGCCTAGAAGGGGATGCTATTCCTGCAGTGCACCAACCAAAGCTCCCTGGGCTAATCAAAGGCGTTGATATAATTTTAGGTCTCCCATGAGGACTCCCTGTGCCTATCCTTAGGTAGGTGTCTCCTAGTTGCCTAGTGACAAAGAAGCCTATTGTGGCTGCCCTTGAAGAGTGGAAGGAAGGGTAGGGTAGGGGGAACTAGGAGGGTGCAAAGTAAATTATACAGAATTCTCAGGGTGTTGAAAAGGGCATTCCTCAAGCAGTGTTAAGAAGTTACCTGACTGTTTCTACATTTGGGGAATGCAAGGTGGTTTGACCTCATGAGGGATTTTGATTTTATTTGTTTGTCTGTTTTTGATTCTATAGTTACCCTAGACCAGGAAGGTCAGTATCTTATTCTCCTTTTGTCATCAAACCAAGTAACAGCCATGACTTGAAACATTGTGTTCTCAACTAAAACAGCTGACAGCCCTTCATCCAGACCCTGAGCTACAGATTTTCATGAAAATCAGTTTCTGGGCCAGTTAAGTCTTCTTGATAGAGTTATCTCTTCATAACTCAGCCCCCAGCTCCCACCTGGCCTGGCCACAGTCACAGTGGAACCAGGAACTCAGCAGACAGATTTTATCCCTTATTCAACTCAGGCACTCCAGGAAGAAGGGGAGTTCCCAGCACCTCCCTGCGAGAAGCTCTGCTCCACTTGTTGAACTTTGCTCCGCATGAACAGGTCAATCTGGCTACAAGTTCCCCCAAACTATCCCTACTTGTATTTTTAAGGCACACCAACTCATCTGTGTAAGTCTCTCTGCTTATAATGAATTATTTTCATTAATCTTACTAGTTAAAAGAAACTTCTGCCTTAGAGCCCACCCTTGCCCAGCTATTTAGCCCTGAGATGCTAAGAGGGTGGGAATGAGGGCAGAGCCCAATTAACACCAGAGATCCTGGTTGTTGGGGTTGCACTTGATCATGACTTTCAATTCCAATCCCTTTTTGGATGCTTCAAAGGCCTCCAGAGCTTTCTCCAGAGGAAAACTATGGATCATTCACAGACTTGGATGCAAGCATTGAAATCACCACCATGTGTTGCAATATCAAAACATGCACTTGATATCCACTTCCTGGATGGCT
Organism: Macrotus californicus; assembly: GCA_007922815.1. Taxonomy (NCBI): domain Eukaryota; kingdom Metazoa; phylum Chordata; class Mammalia; order Chiroptera; family Phyllostomidae; genus Macrotus; species Macrotus californicus. The sequence goes on from VMDR010010734.1 coordinate 12,294, forward strand.
GCATGCACCAGGGGCATCCTGGTTATCTCAGAACCCAGTCCTACCAGCACCAGGGTCCCACCAGGACAAGTTATACAGATGCCTGCCTGGATGGTAGTCTCTGCCCCAGTGCACTCAATGGTGATTTCTGGCTTGCACCCCAGGAGGCCTTCCACTTTCCTGGCAATTTCCTGAGGGCTCTCCTTAGAGATCTGGAGGATGAAGTCAGCCCCAGCTTCCTTGGCTTTAGACAACTGAGAGGCAGACAGATCAGTCACCATCACTTGAGCCACACCCATTGCCTTGGCCACAAGCAAATTGACCAGACCAATTGGCCTAGCTCCACACACAAGGACCTTGCTTCCCAGGGTGACTCCAGCCCACCGGCAGGCATGGATCCCCACAGAGAATGGCTCAATCAGGACACCTTCCTCAAGCTTCCATCATCAGGAAGCTTGTAGCAGAAGTTGGCATTGTGATTATAGAACCTGCAGAGGCTCCCATCATCTAGGGGCATGGCACAGAAGAAGATGGATGGTGACAGATTGTATCAGCCAATCTTGCAGAATTCATCAGTTTTTCAGGGAGCACCAGGCTCGATGGCAACACAATTACCTGGTTGTAGGTGTGTTACCATTGATCCCACTATTATGACTGTTCCTGAAGCTTCATGGCCCAACACCATTGGCTTTTTCACAACAAAATCCCCAATTCGACCATGCTGCCAGTAGTAGACATCTGAGCCACATATTCCAATAGAATACATCCTTAGCAGCACCTCATTTGGGCCTGGTTCAGAGATAGGATAGTTCTCCAGGTGCAGGTCCCCAGGTCCATGTACCACTAAGGAGAGGTTCTTGGGCTTGGTCACCGCCATGTCGCTCTTGTCTCCCAGGTTGCAGCTGTAGTCCACAGGACGCATGGAGGTTCTGGTGGCTGCCCAGCAGAGGATCCAGGGTAAAGGGCTGAAGGCCGGCTTGGGCTGGGTGGCTGTACCACAGTTTTTCGATCCACTTATTTACTAATGGTAAGAACCTCAGGATTCTTATTTGTAAAATGAGCATAATACTAACTACCTCAGAAGGCTGTTAGCCAGTCTGATACTCACCCTTAACCAAATCATTGTGGAAGTCTACTATATAACCAGTAGGACTGTACCAGTATATGCACCCACTGTCATTCAACCCTAATTGTTAGATACTTAATAAGTACATGGTTACTATTCTTGCTACATGGTAGACCACTAGCCAGGTTTGAAGTTTAACACAGTTATGTTGGAAAAAGTTGGAAAGGTTAGTTCAGCCAGACTTAGTTCCCTCTGATAAGGAAGTTGTCAACAACCAAACTCAGAGCCCCAGTGAGTCATTCCTACAAGGCAGATTTCTCAACTGGAATCCTCAAAACCTCTTACATTTTTTAAAAGATTTTTTTTTCTCTAAAGAGAATCCAAAAGTGGTTAAAGGTCACTGTTTTACAGGTCTTTCAATGGAAAGTAATAATGAAGCTGCAGCAGAATGTCTGAAGATCATTATAACATGAAAGAGAACTTAGTATTTAAGAACTCAGATGTGGGAGTTTGAATCCTGCTCCTGCCACTCATTATCTGTGCAGTCTTGGAGACTGACTGAACTATACCCTCCTTGAGTCTCACCTGTCAAGTTGGAATGCTCATAAAGGGATCTTGGGAGGAATAAAATGAGACAACCCCTGTAAAGTATTTAGCATAGCACCTAGCCCGTATGTAGTACATTCTCACTAAGAATTAGCTTTCACGAGGATATTTTTTGCATAGATTGTTATATGTCCAGACAGCGGTAGACCCTTCTCTAACTCCATATGATGTACATTATCAAAAAAATTACAGGAATTCTCCAGTTATACCATCTACCTACTGCCAACTCAGCCAAAGAATTCACTGATTCTGATTTATCCTCTCTATAATAATATCTACACTACATCAGAAGTGGACAGGAGAAATAGATTTGAATGTGATCACAAAACCTCTTTTTACAAAGCCTCATAAAAACTTCCCTCCTCTTATAAGTCCCCAGGGAACTCCCCTGGGTCTCCCAAAACACAATGATGTGCCTGATTTTTCACTGCTGTGGGACAATTCTAAGTCTGTCTCACATGCATATAGGATACACATTCCTCAAGGACCTTTTTCTACATCCTTCATTCCTCCTGCAAACAAGACTTTATGCACAGGTAACCTGAAGAAAGCGACCTGCTCGATGCCTGCCTCTGCCCAACAATATATCCACCAAGAATGGCTGTAGAGATTTGCCAGTGCATTATACAGTAAAACAGCCTAAAATTCCTTCTCATCCACTCATATCCCCAACCTTCAAGCAGCTGCTAAAAAAAATCTGCCTCTTATTCTATGCCACCCTCACCTGGTGACCCCTCAGTGTCATCTACTTTCTCCCTGATACCTTATGACACTTGTCCACTCTCTTTAGTTTATTACTCCTACAGAGTAGAGTCTGGCCTGAATGCCTTTCTCTCTGAAGCAGATCCCCTGGAATTCTGGTTAATAAATTCCCCATCTCATTCCACAGGGAAGCCCTTCACAAAAAATTACTCTGTCCTTGGCTTCATGCCCATTTAACCTTTGGCCAGGGACTACAGGTGCATGACCCTCGAAAGGCCTCTTACCTCAGAACAGTACTGAAGAATCAGACACCTCAGCTGCTCCTTACCTGACTTGCAGGGCAAAGTCAGTGTGAATCAGAGGTGCCCGTTTTGCTAATGACAAAGTAGATACTCTCATAACCAAGAGCTTCTTGCCAAGCCCTCAGGGCTTTAAGTCTTTTCCAAGTAAACTGCAATTTGTAAAGAAACCCCTTAAATGATGTTATGCAAGGAAGTTAAAGCAGGCACAGAAGGATGAAGTAACATTTCACCATCTGCCTATGATAATAATAATGCCTCCGCCTTGCAAAATGTCTAATTGATTGTGCAGCAGAAGCACAAAGATCCTGTCATAATCTAACAAAGATTATTCCTAAATTATACCTTTGCAGAGGCAGAGAACTAAGGTCAGTGTTCCAAAAAACCAATTTTGAACATATGAATTTTCTGGTGGCAGAATGATAGGAAGTCCAGGACACAGTTGGGCAAGATTGCACCAATTCACTTTATTATAGTTGCTTAGTACAATGTCAAGCTGGGGCCACATAGAGAGCAGAGGGGCAGGGAACGTGTGTAGGACAGCGTTTCTCACTGGTGTAACAGAAAATGCCTGAAAGTAGTATGGATGAATGTCTGTTTGGGTTAACTGTGGAGGGAGAACAGTGTCAAGCGGACCTCTGTTTCAGAAAGTCATGTCATACACAGTGAGGTAGCACTTTCTGACCCAAGTCCGTGCTCTGTGCTAGCAGGGCTCAGACCTCGCTGATCACCATGTGTTCCTACAACGACAGAGCTCAGACCTGAACTGAAGGGCTCTAGAAGAGCAAGGTGCAAAAACAGCTTTGATTTCACAAGTCTCCTAAACTACCTTTTCCACAGGCAAGCACTCCTGCTCTAACCCAAGTGGAAATTTATGACTTAGCTTATTTCCCAGGTCTCCATAATCAAAGGACCATGGACCACAATTAAAAAGTTAAACTATAATCTGTTTTTAACTACTATATATTTTTCTATATATACACAATATATTTTCTATATGTGCAATATATTTCTATCCCACACATATACTTTACATATATATGCATATATGTTAGGATTTGGGGTACCAATTAATATTAAATCTGGGGAAAAAAATCATCTTTTCATGTTCTTCTTTAAACTAAGTGACAAGGAGCTAAACATACCCTTATTGATAACTGATCATAAACAGTTCTACTCTGCTCTCAGGAAAACCTATTTTCCAGTATGTACATTAGATTTATACTTATTATTTTTATTCTTTAATTTTTAAATGTGAAATAACATTGCCTTATTTTCACTATATATTGTGTTCTACTTTATAATCATTATATATATCTTATCTATATCTATGTATTATTACTTTATGGCAAGTGATACTGGTTTTCTAATCATGATGAGAGTTCACAAATTCTGTTTTAAATAAATGAATTTAAGTAGATAGAAGTGAGTCAATTTAAAGAAAAGATACTAAAATAACAACCATCAGAACAGTCTGCAGACTTGCTCCAAAGCAACAAAGTGTGGGATCTGCTCTCCCTTGTCCCTGGCGCCTCCCACTCTACCCACTGCCTATTCTTCCTCCAAAGCCCAAGTTTTGGTGTGAAACCTTTGAGACTCTCCTTCCTTCTTTACCTCGAAACTCACTTGGGACCTTCACATCCAGTTTGTTACTATATCTGGGAAAAGGTTACCTCTTTTGAGATGGTCAGGTTCTCTTTTACTGAAGATTAGCCGGAAAAAACAAACAATGCAGCGATCCAAAGGCCCCTCCATACTCCCACAACTTCAGGGTTTTCACAATGGCAAAACGTACCCAAATTTCCCATTTACTAAGTTTGTTCTTAGTAAAGTTAGTTAGTTCTTAGTTCCACTGATGCTTCCCCATTTCTGCCTTTTCCAATGGTTTTGAATGTCTCTGTGAGAACATGTTTCAATTTATCAGATAGAAGGCTAGATTTCCTACATGTACAAGTCTTAGTGTTTCCTTCTCATTTTTGGAACCCCCTGTTTTTTAGCACTGTATCCTTGGGGGAACTCACCTGGAGCCTGAATTTCTTCGCCTAACAAAGAGGACCTACTTCACAAGAGAGATAATGAGTATTAGTCACTTAGCCTAGCGTCAGACACACAAAAGTGCTCAAGAAGAGCTAATATTATTATTATTATTATTATTATCATTACTATTACTGTTACTACTATTGTAATTCTTAATAATGTTCACTAAACCACATAGTTACCATGATTACTATTTTAATAGGAGCTTTCCACTTTCAAAAAAGTGCCGCTGCCTTAGTAATCTTTAATTCTGGGCTACAATTTAAGGATTCTTCAGTCATCTCTTTATTGATTTAACACATACTTCCAAGAGCCACTGTTCTGGGGAAACAGCACTGATATGGCAAAGCAAAGTCCTTGCCCTGTGGCTCCCAGTCTGGTGGGGGAGAAAAACAGTACACGTAATAAATGAGTGTTAATTACAGTACATTTTGCAGTAATGAGTGCCACAGAAAAAAATGTATTTTGACCTGGCAAGGCCTTACCTGTTAAGGTAAAGGCCCTACCTCTTCTGGAGCACTTAGGGTTCACATGTGACTAACTCACCAAGACCTTCAGATATTACAATCTGATCTTTGGGCCAATGATCTCTTGGTGGGACTTCAGAAGCAGGCGGGCCTCAAAAAGTGAGCAGGAAAAATATTTCCTCTGCCTACTTGCTGATGTCTAAAATCCCTCCATGAGGGGAGAGATGAGACAAAAAGGTATTTTTGTGGCGGCCAATGCTAGGCTATCAAATACGAGGCCCATTTTATATGCCACTCCTAGTACCTGTAGTGGCAGATACCAAGTTTTCCTCTTCCCTGCTGAGCCTGGAACCAGCTTCAAAAACTTTCTCAGTCTAGTTTTCTAAGCAACCACTGATGCTTCCCCATTTCATCAGGGATGGTAAATAGCTAAGAAGAAATGCCGTAAGTGCATGGGGGTGCAGGGTACATACAGAGGAGGAGACAGACTTTACAATCCCACCCTCATTCATGTCAGAAAGCATGTCATAAGGCATGTTCACACATCCTCTGACTGGCAGGAACCACCTCCACTAGTGTACCTTATGTGTTTCACACAGCCACAGAGCTAAGTCCACAAATTATGGCACTCCCAAATGACAGCTCTACTCCTCCAGTTATACAGGCCAAATACTGCAGAGCTCATCAGCACCTCCTTTCAGTAGGACTTTCAAAAGATTAACAGTATCCAGCCATTTCTCATCATCTCCACCTCCACCTCCCAAATCAAGCCACCACCATGTCTTGACTGGACGGCTACAATAATTCCCTAATAATCCCAGCTTCCACCCGTGGTTCTATATTGCCTATTACCACTCAGTAGCCTCCTAAGGCCCAAGTCAGAGCACATCCCTCCTCTGGTGAAAAACCTCCTGTACCTTCTCATCTCACCCAGGGGAAAATGGTACCAGGTCCTTTCCGCCCTTATCCCCAGCTCTGTTGGGCCTCTTCTCTGTCTCTCCTTACACTCTTCCCTCCAGCCTACAGGACTTTTGCTTTCTTCCAATAGGCCTGGTGTGTTTCTATTTCAAGATCTTTGCATATGCTCCTCCCTCTGTTTAGGACACTTTTCCTCCAGGGAGCCACACTTCACTACAATCACATCTTGGGCATGGCCCTAAGAGGGCCTCCTAGATCACCCTATCTACAATAGGGCACACACCAGCCCCCACCACCCTTCACTCTATTTCACCTTACCGGGCTTGATAATTTCTCCTGGCACTTATCAGTACCTGACCATCTCATTTTCTCCCTTCCTCCCTTCCTTTAATCATTATCTCTCCCCCAACAGAATATAAATTCCATCAGAGTGAGGGCATGATCTGTTCTGTTCATTTTTGTGCCTAGCATAGGGTCTGGCCCAGAGCAGGCTCTCCAACTGTTTTGATTAAAACTCAGTCACCACAGAGAGCTGGCACCACACTGCAGATGGAAGAGACCACTGTATCTACATACAAAATATAACTGCTTTGCTTGAGTAGCTTGAACTTCATCTCCCGGGACAGTGTGCAATCAAGGTCTAAACACTTAATGACAGTGCTGGGGTGGCAGGAAGTGAAAGTTCTTCACTCTTGAAAGAAAGCTGGATGTTATCAAATGCAGGATTTGTTCAGTGACATTTAGGTTCTATGACTATAAAGCAACATTCTTATTTCTTAAGTTCTTTCTAGAAAAAAACAACAACTTTGATTTGCCAGTCTGAAACTCTCTAGTGCTCCTTAACTGTATCCCCTAAAACAAATATTTTAACTCAATCTTTGATAACACAACATTTATTAAAATGTGGCTATTACGTTATGCAGGATAGGCTGAATACATGGAAAGATTTAACACGCTGTCAAAAGATTTCCTCATTGGAACGGATAGCTACTCCTAAAGCAGGGATGGTCTTGAGCATATCATTTACCCATTTTAAGCCTCAGCACCTTTAATCTGGAAGATGAATGGTTATACCAGGCTATCTCTAGAATTTGTTACAAATTATATACTCTAGGAGGCAGGCACTAGGATCCAATGGGAAAGACTTGGAATACTGAGTCTGAGGTCTAGCTCTGTCACTTATCAGCCTGGCTAAATCTCAATTTTTTATATAAAACATTAATCTCTGGAAATACCTATCATGTCTATTTCACCTCTTAATATCTTAAGATGTGCATTTGGAGGGTCACCCTGGGGGCAAGGATCCCATCTGTATGGTTCACCAGAATGAGCAGAGCACCTGATACATTACAGGCATCATTCACACTGGTTGAACGAAGGAAAGAATATATAAGCAAATAAACCAAAAAATACTTCCCTCTCTCTGTGATTGCCAGGACTATTGTACGGATTAAAAATGACAATGTAGACTTCCAGCCAAGATGGAGGTGTAGGTAGATACATTTTGCCTCCTCACACAACCAAAAGAAGGATAGCAACAAATTTAAAATAAAAAATAACCTGACCTATCAGAAAATTGAACTGTATGGAAGTCCAACAACCAAGGAGTTAAAGAAGAAACATTCATCCAGACTGGTAAGAGGTGTGGAGACGGGCAGCCAGGGTAGAAAAGACTCACGGCAAGGTGGCAGCTGGCAGACTGGGCAAGGCAGTGGATGGCGGAGAGGGCAGTCCCACATTTGCATGCAGTAAACCAGGAGGAACAACTGGGGAGCAAGACAGACTGCACAACCCAGGGTTCCAGTGCAGGGAAATAAAGCATCAAAACCTCTGACTGAAAAAATCTGTGGGGGTTGAGGTGGCAGGAGAAACTTCCAGCCTCACAGGAGAGGTCATTAAAGAGACCTACAGAGTCCTAGAATGTACACAAAACCACCCACCTGGGAACCAACACCAGAAGGGCCCAATTTGCTTGTGGGTAGTGGAGGAAGTGACTGAAAGCCGGCAGAGAGCTGAGCATATGGCATTGTTCCCTCTCCGACCCCTCCCCTACATACAGCACCACAACCCAGGGATGTGGGTTGCCCCACCCTAGCGAATACCTAAGGCTCCACCTCTTACTACATAACAGGCATGCCAAGTCAAAAAATATGGCCCAAACAAAAGAATAGATCAAAGCTCCAGAAAAAAAATACAACTAAGCAACAAAGAGATAGCCAACCTATCAGATGCACAGTTCAAAACACTGGTAATCATGATGCTCACAGAAATGGTTGAATATGATCACAAAATAGAGGAAAAAGTGAAGGCTATGAAAAGTGAAATAAAGGAAAATGTACAGGGAGCCAACAGTGAAGGGAAGGAAAACAGGACTGAAATCAACAGTGTGGACCAAAAGGAAGAAAGAAACATTCAACCACAACACAACGAAGAAACAAGAATTCAAAAAAATGAGGAGAGGCTTAGGAACCTCCAGGACGTCTTCAAATGTTTCAACATCTGAATCATAGGGGTGCCAGAAGGGGAAGAGGAAGAACAAGAAACCGAAAACTTATTTGAACAAATAATGAAGGAGAACTTCCCCAATCTGGCAAAGGAAATAGACTTCCAGGGGGACCAGGAAGCTCAGAGAGTCCCAAAGAAGTTGGACCCAAGGAGGAACACACCAAGGCACATCATAATTATATTACCCAAGGTGAAAGATAAGGAAAGAATCTTAAAAGCAGTAAGAGAAAAGGAGATAGTTATCTACAAAGGAGTTTCCATAAGACTATCAGCTGATTTCTCAAAAGAAACCTTGCAGGCAACAAGGGGCTGGAAAGAAGTATTTAAAGTCAGGAAAGGCAAGAACCTCCATCCCAGAATACTTTATCCAGCAAAGCTATCATTTAGAATGGAAGGGCAGATAAAGTGCTTCCTATCTAGATAAGGTCAAGTTAAAGGAGTTCATCATCACCAAGCCCTTATTCTAGGAAATGTTAAAGGGACTTATCTAAGAAGAGGAAGATCAAAAATATGAACAATAAAATAACAGCAAACTCACAACTATCAACAACAGAACCTAAAAAAAAAAAAGCAAAAATGAACTAAGCAAACAACTAAAACAGGAACAGAGTCACAGACATGGAGATCACATGGAGGGTTATCATCAAGGGGGTGGGTAAGGAGAGAGGGGGAAAAGGTACAGAGAATAAGGATCATAAATGGTAGGTACAAAATAGATGAGGAGGTTAAGAATAGTATGGGAAATGGAGAAGACAAAGAACTTATATGTATGACCCATGGACATGAACTGAGGTAGGGGAATGACGGTGGGAGGGAGGTACAGGGTAGAGGGGAATAAAGAGGAATAAACAATGGGACATCTGTAATAGCATAATCGATAAAATATATTTAAAAAAATAATAATGTATGTTGTAAAGACTTACTAAAGCAATGTATGTGGAAGGAACTTTTTAAATTCTCAAGTAATACAAATGTTAACAGTTACAATCATTGATTGTCTTCACATTTACCCAGTTCAACTTCAGTTGCCTTACTGATTTACTGCCAACATGACTATAACTGGAGAGGAACTAATATTTATTGAAGCCTTACTATGTCCTAGGAATGGATATTTGTGTGTGTGTGTGTGTGTGTGTGTGTGTGTGTGTGTGTGTATTAGAGTCTTCTGACTTTTGAACCCATCCTGCTGTCTCTGTCTAGTCATAACTTCTAGCCAGCAAAAGTCAGAAACTGTCAAAAGTGAACTCACAAATCAGCCAACAATAATTGAGCACAAAGTACTTGCCAGCCTCTGTGCATGGTGTTTCACAGACATAAGCTCACTTAATGTTTTAACATAGATTCTTTGATGTAGCTACAGCTATATTTCCCATTTTACAGAATCAAAGACTCAGAAGTTAAATGATTTGCTCCAAGCCCACAGCTAACATGGGGCAGAGTAAAGAGATGACTGTCTGGCTCGAAGTCCATTCCCTTCACCCGTACATGATACACAGTACACTCACATAAATTCTTCACCGAATGTGCCCTGAGTAATTTCTGTTCAAGGAAAATCTGCCTTAGCACTCCATCAGCACTGCCTTATTTTCTGCCCCCAAAGTGAAAACATATGCCTGGAAATACAAAGAAAGACAACAACAATTAAACAAAAGGGCATCCCCAGCAAAGGTAGGTAGGTATAGTTTCAAGGTCATATTCCTCACATTGGCCCTTCCTGTGGTGTCCCAACTATGTTATCACAACCTGGAAGGTAGTTCTGTGATCAGAAAGGCCCCTGAGAACACATGCCCCTGACAATTCTCTGATCCTTTTCTCAGCTACCCAAAGGACTATTGAAATTTCTTTTCATTTCTCTGTCTTTTCTGGGAAAACATGTCCACTTCAGTAGTTAGCCATTAGCTGGCCAGATTCACAAGCAGTTCCTAATTAAGTGCGACTATTGAAAGCTATGAGATATGAAATCTCTTGCTGCTAAATTGCACATAGGCTGAAAGCAATAAGAATCTGTTTAGATATGCACAGTGCTTCATATGCGGGGACCAGTGGCTACAAGACACTCAAAGCAATCATCATTAGGACAACCATGTCTTAGCTGCCAGAGAATAAAGGTCTCCTCACACAGAGCTACCTGCCCAGACTAATGGTCAGGAGGCTGATAAGGCATTAATGAGACCATGAATCAAAATTTACCAAACAAACAATGCCCCCAGATGCATTGGCTTCTAGTTATTTCTGTTTGACTTTATCTCAGAACTAACAACAGAACAAGATGACTCTATTTAGACATCTTCATTAGTGGTCTGTCTTTGAACAATTCTTCCAAGCCATCTTAACTTCATTTCTGTCTAGGAAAAATTTTTTAAAAAGTTCAAAGGATTATATTATAACATTCAGACACTGATAAAAGTCAACAGTATTAATTGTTTTGCACTAATGTATTTATTTCTATGGTTCTTTCCCTGGGACAATTAATCATATTATTAGCAATAGTTACCATTTATTGAGCTCTTATTATATACTAGGCACCATGCTGGGAGCTTTGCATACACGGACTGGCAGTTATGACACAGCCTGAGATAGCATGAGGTAGTCTGAGAAAGCCTCCTGTGCTTGGTCATTCCACTGTTCTGTGTTCTCACAGCACTAAGTGCCTGTATGTCTCTGTCTCGTTAAGCTTATCACCAACACATTTGTATGATTATTTGACATCTCTTGAACTGAACTATAAGCAGCTCTAGCGCCAGGGTGATGTTGATTTATGTACCCCATTGTAACCCCTGCTTCTAACACAGCACCTAGTAGATGTTCAATAAACATTTGGCAAACCAGTGAAAGCAGTATATAGAGATTAAGACACATCCCAGATTAATCTAACCAGTAAGTAGCAAAGTCAGGATCTGAACTCAGACTCCAGAGCCTGAGCTCCTAACCTATAGCACACAGTCTTTCTCTAGGCTTGGCAGTCTTTTGCATCAAAACACATCAAACAAGCAAAAACAATGGTAACTATTATTATCACCATAGTCTCTTACAGACATCTGAAAGCAAAAGATGGTTTCTCTATGGCTATTGAGGTATACTAAAGACTAAGAACAGAATAAACACTAGTGGGCACAAAAGCATATTAGAGAAGTTTTAAGAGTACAATGAAACCATGACCAGTCTTTCCTCAGGGTCTCTCTCCATTTTTATTTATATTGTTTCAAGTTGTTTATTATTATTATTATTATTATTATTATTATTACTATTATTATTATTAATGAATGTTTAGGACCTAAGGGATGCTAGCTAGTGGAACATGCTGAATTCTCAGTCCTCCAGGAAATGTAGCAACAAACGTTTTCTCATTTGGTTTATCAGAGTAAAAGGAGAAAATACATGTGCATCCCTGAGCTGGTGCCTGGCACATAATAAGGATACTATTATTTTTAATAGCATTTACTCTTATTAATATTTGTTCTACTGTGATTATTGGCTGCTAGAAGCCTAAGCTTTAGAGTCAATCCGAACTGGATTCTAATCCCAGTTCAAGCACTGTGAGGCATTGGCCAAGTTATGTAACTTTGACCTGTTTCCTCACGCATAAAATATGGATAATAATACTTCCTACTTCACATGAGTGCTTGGCATAGAATCTGGCACAGAGAGGAAAACATCTATCAATGGTGCCTATTTTCTCATCATTATATAGCCAGCTATGAGGGAAAAGTATCTTGCCTTGGAGCCTGGAAATCTGAACTTTGATGCCTATCTTGTTAATGCAAAGTTTGTAGGGAGTAAGTTTTATTTCAGGTGTTTCTCCACCCTGCATCACCACCCCCATAGTCCCATTACTCTGTCAAGGACCCAGTAATCCCAGTCAGAGCAAATCATGGAACATACGTTCACCCCTACCTTGCCAGGTATATCCAGGTTTGAGATCATTAGGCCAGGGACTCCTCACGTACAAAGCTCCCCAACACATCTAATACATAGTTTAAACTTCTTAGCCTGCCAATCAAGGTTCAACATGATTTGGTCTAAACAGCTTTGTACTTGACAGCAAGGCTGAAAGATTCTCCCCTAACAACAGCAGTTTAACCTAATTATGATGGATATGCCAATATACCTTCTCCCTTCCCATCCATGTGAGAACCTATCTTGCTGTACTGTGGCAAATAAACTACTCATTCACTAAAAAACAACTGTTGAGTGTTTGTCCTAGGTGCCGGGTATAAAACCATTAGGCAGTATACTTGATGGCATGTAAGCCACAGACAATAATTAAACAGCACTATTGTGTATAGTAAATATATAAACACAATTGGAAATAAGTAGAAAACCAGGTAACTACCCTTAGACTTCGAGACAGAAAGCTGAAGCCTCAAGGAAGGCTAGGAGTTCACCAGGTATAGGGGAGGCACTGTGTCCAGAGAGAACCTGGCACCACTGTGGCATTGAAAGCCTGGCAAGGAGGCTGGGCTGCAGTAAGAGAGAGCAATGCACGATGAGGCTGGAGAAATAGGCAGTGACCAGCTATTTGGTGAAAGGACGAGAGGAAGATGATGGTAGCTAGACAAGGAGGGGTAACATAGACAGGAAGGAAAAATGAACAGATTCCAGAGATATTCAGAAGATGAAATAGAAAGAGCCTCGTGAAACAATAGATGGAGAGTAAGGGCAAGGTGAGGATGAGGCAGGTACTCCTAGGTTTGTGACATGTGTAAATAGACGAACGGAGGTGACATTCACTAATCTAGGAATTCACTCTTCAAAATGCCTTGAGACAGCTGAAAGGAGATGATAAGGAGGCAACTATACACAAGTGCATAAAACTCAGAGGAAAAGTCTGGGCTGTTCATTATGGTCTGTGGGAGAGAACAGAGCCAGGGAAGAAAAGGGCTAAACAAAGGGAAAGGCAATGTATTGTTAATATGAGAAATGCATTAATGAAATAGTAGAATTCCACAAGCCAGGAGACAGGCATTTTTCTCCACAACCAAGACCACCTTCCAAATAACCAAAGGACCTTCCTTATTCATCAAACCAACTTACAGTCACTTTAGAATTTTATCAGCTGCACAAAATCATTTGGGTAATATCATTAGCTTATTCCCACCCACCTGAAAATGCTAACAAAGATAAAGGGAATTATTGAGGAAATCCTGGAATTTCTTTTCAGAAACAATATTTACAATAGGTAAAGGGCCCATCAGTTTTTCTAGTGTTCCTAAAACATTTCCAGTGAAGTACCCAGAATAACAGAAGAGAATGACCCTGGTGGCTGCAATCTTAAGCTAACCTCCACAAACAAAAACAAGTTTTGAAACCTAATCTAGGGCTTTAAAATTCAGGCAAGTTTTGCAGGCTACTGTGTAACATAATTGGGCTGATTTTAATACAAATATAATACACACACTCTTAACGCCTCCAAATATGGAAGGAAAGATAATGTGCTGTAAGTGTGCCTCAATTAGCCTATGACTTTGGGGATGCCCTTGTCCATAGCTTTGCAAGCATAGTGGAATTCATTATCTAGGTTGAGAACCATGAAATTAATCTGAGATGGACTAGGGAGGCTTTTCCTTGGAGCAGGGACTGAAGTCATGACCTCTGGAAGTCGTTCTTCATTCCTCCAAATCCTGAATCTTAAAAATAATATTAATATTAAAATCACACTAAGTGGTCTTTAAATTCATTCTCTCATGTGAGAGGTGGTTACTATGGTATATAGTGGTACCTATGAGATACTCTAAATGTGAGGAGACAGACACCGAGAGGCGAAGTTCCTTTCTAAAAGATCGAAAGCCCATGAGTGCTGGCACCATAATTTGAACCTAGACAGTCTTAGTCCAAGCCAAACTACAATGGCCTTCTCTCTGCTATACATTAGCACATACTCATCTTGCTCCTCTCATCCAGTTTATATTTGGTGGTTGTCAAGAACAAAAACTAAAAGGCGTGTTTTGATCTAATGGGAAAATGAGCTTTATCTTTCCAAAACATAATTTTATTTAACTGAAAATGGATCAGTGTGCAAATTGGACATTTTTGGTAAATAAAGTCAAGTGTTACTAATTAAGTAAATGAGTGATGAATTATAATATTAACCCTCATCATTAAACAAAATTACATATAAATTAAATATACCAGATAGTTTACAGTACAAAAATATAATGAGCGAACTTTAAAGAATGCTTCCATTTTATTCTTAAAGCCTATATAGTAATGAATTCCCGGGTATTATTTTAAAAGATAAGCACAATGGGAAAGTAAACTCCATGATGCTTTCTGTCCCTCTCAACATTCCTCTAGGGCAGCAACATCTTTCAGGCAACAGGAGACAATTTCATTCACCCAGGAGAGGTCACCTTGTTTGAGGGGCAGGTGCTTTCTGTTTAAATTCAGTTTACTCAAGCAAATGTACCACAGAATGGAAAATGGGGCATATCTCTGTCCTGAAATTCATCCTATGTTAACTAAAATCACTCTGCTTTTGCAGCAAATGAGCCATGAGCTACCATGCCAGAAATTGATTTGGAAGAGTGAGTACATAGTTTGAAAAGTGTCTGTATATTTTGTATAAAAAGTCCCTGGATGGCCCTACATACCACAGGGAATATGTAAGAGGGCATAGGGATGCAAACAGAAACAGACCTATACAAAAAGCAGAGTCATTGAAAGAGAAACATTCTTCTACCACCATAGACATTGACTGCTAACTGCACCTGACGAGTGGTTCAGAGGTGGCCTCAGTGAAACGCCATCTCCCCTGAGCTTGTGTTCTCGGCCTAGCTAGGATAGGTCATTGCTCCCAGCACAGCTTCCTGTTATTTCCTTCCTAGCACTTTTCAAAATTCTGATTCTTTCCCCTTTGCTTTCCCAGTTGCTAACTGTCTATGAGCACTGCATCTGTCAGGTTCTTTACAGAAATCACCAGTGTCTAGCTCAGTACCTGGCATCAGCCGGGAGACTCTAAAAGGTACTTGCTGAATGAACGAAGCTATGAATGACAAACAGAGTGTAGTGCTCCTCTGAGTTCATTTTTACAAATCAGATTGTTTCATTTTATCAAATACTTTTATTTATTGGCCTTCTTCTGAAATTACTCTGGCCTCTCATTAATAAGGAGAAACTAATTCTATCTTCAGGGATGAGGTGGAAAAAAACTTTCAGTCACTTGTTCCAAAGGTCTTTTAAAACGATATTGTAGTATAATTTGGTTTGAAAATAAAGTCCAACACTTTATTACCTCCAAATTTATTCAGAAAAGCTGAAGGCCCGTGATAAGGCTCATTAAGTCTCTGAAAGGCCTATCTTCACATGCCTTTCACACAAAAGGTCTCAACTTAATGCCAGGTAATTACTGTTCATTTTCCCCTAGTTATTTCTATTTCCTGAAGATTCTCAGAGTTTGGCCTCCATGGACACTACCTACAGTATGAGACGTGAGCACAGAAAGAAAGGCCCGTGTTTACCAGAGGATCTTTTAAAGCTGCAACTAAGGAAAGACGATTCTGACTCTAGGTCCTAGAATTTAAAGTTAGATCATCTACAAGGCACTCTGTTTTCAAAATCAAGGCCAAGAGAGACAAGTTCCTGGCATACAAACTGGCTGCTGTCTACATATTACACATATCACTTTTTATATTACCTATAGTCTGTTCCACACTCCAGGCTACCTAGGCTCAACCCTCAACTCCATCACTTTCCTGTTTGTGACTCTGGGCAAGTATTGTAGCTTATATTCTCTATGTTTCGGTCTCCTCCTTTGTAAAACAGGGCTCATTGTGCTTACTGTAATGTCATCATGAGAATCAAATGTAAAGTGCATGGAACCATGTTTTTCAGATGCTAAGTGCTCAATAATATTAATTAATTAATTAATTATTATCAACACCTCTGATATCCCATTTATAAGCAGGACTTAGCCCTGTGATTTATGATACATTTGATCCTAGTCCCACTGATTCCATTAGTGGAGAGGCAGTAAAATTTCATTTATTGTGAAATATCCCAAAAAAGGATGAATGCTGACCAAGGAAGACCCTTTATTGGCCATCTGTGTGTCAGTTTGGCAGGAAAGAGACATGTAGCCCCCTCAGAAGTCATTGAAGTCACTAGCCTCAAATCTATACCTATTTTTGTATTTAATTGGCTGACAGATGCAAGTCACCTGTCTCCACCTGCTAGTGATCCTATTAGCAGACTTCTCTCCCTTGTGGGCTCTCCTCATATCAGCAGTGTCCTTGGATGACCAGCCAGGTCATTCAAAAGAGCTTAGCTTCTCATAGAAACCATGCACAGTCAAACAGACCTCTGGGAAGAGCAATGACTAGATATAGAGTGAGCTCACAATAAGTGTTGGCCGAGAAGAGCATCCCACTTCCTCAAATACTTCCTTTATTCCTGCCCACATCTCCACAGATTTTCTGATTATGTTTGGTAATTTGGTAATCATTAACTTGGAGCACAATGGTTAAAAATATAGACCTTGGATTTGGGGATCCTTGGACTTGAATTTCCACTCAGCCTCATTTTTCACTGGTTATTCTACTTGTGGGTAATGCTGAAAAAAGGAGCTTGTGGGTTCTTTGTATTAGACAAATGAAAATCAGTGGAAACAATAAAATAATCTACACAGAGTAGAAAACAAGTTTCTCCATTTGTTTTTCAAAGTCTCCTGGCTATTGCCCCAGTCTCCACTTTTTCCCTTTTCAGGCTTCTGCACATCCTTCCTCTGCTCCTCACTGAACTGGCCTATGAAAACACAGCAGCTCTGGTGCAAATTCTCAGTTCTGACACAAACACAGATTCCTGTGAAAATTACATGAAAACTTCCCAGTGAGGAGAAGCAAAGCAAGGTCAATTTCTTACATGGCCTCAGAGCTACAAGACATAGTTGAGTATAGTATCTAAACAATGAGCTCTAAACTCAAATAACCTGGGTTCAATTCTTGAGTTTGTCACCACAGTTAAGGGATGGTTCTCTTATAAAGGGCACATCACTTAATATTCTAGGCTTCAATTCTCCACCACCAAGTAAGAGAGATGATAATAATATTAAGCTCAAAGGACTATTATAAGGATTAAATAAAACCATTGTAGGTTATCCTGTAAAACCCTTAGTATGGTGTCATTTACACAGGAGTCATTCAATAAACATTATTATATTTAGATGTGTGTTGTGTATGTAAATTTTGGAAGTCTTTTTATATTAGATG
>VMDR010010735.1:0-30072 GCA_007922815.1 Macrotus californicus
AGGAAATGTAGAAGCCAAAGAACTCATATATATGACCCATGAATATGAACTAAAGGGGAGGAATGCGGGTGGGAAGGGGTGTGCAGGGTGGAGGGGAATAAAGGGGGGAAAATGGGACAACTGTAATAACATAATCAATAAAATATATATTTTTTTAAAAAGACATACTTCAAAAGAAAAAAGTTAATCAGCCTTCATGAAAATTAAAAACTTTTGCTTTTTAAGTAATGCTCTTTAAAAAATTAAATGACATTTTTCTCTCACACTTGGAGAGGTATCTGCAAAACATTAATACCTGAAAAAGGACTTTTATCAACAGTATATAAAGAACTATACTAATCAATAACCCGATAAAAATATGGGGAAAGAGATGAACGGACACTACTAAAGATAGATAAGCAAAGAAGTACATGAAAAGATATTCAGCATTATTACTGATCAGGGTAGTACAAATTAAAACCATAATGAAATAACATTACATGCCCTTTAAAATGGATGAAATTAATAAGGCTGGTCATACCAGGTGCTGGTGTGGATATGGAGCACACTTGGACTTTGACAGGCTGCTGAGTGATTCAAAAACAGTTTGGCAGTGAAGCACACGCATACTCCCACCGTTTCACTTCACTCCCAGCTAAGTCAGGAGAAACGAACAACTTGCACCAGAAGCTTTATTTGTAATAGACAAAACCTGGAAACTCCAATGCTTGTCGACAGGTGGAGAAATGATAGTATATCCACACAACAGACTACCACTCAGCAATTAGGAATGAATTACTGATGCACACACATGGGTAAATCTCCAAATGATAATGAAAGGTAAAAAGTATATATTGATATAACATGAGTCCATTTTTACATAATTCTATAAAATTCAAACTAATCTATAGCAACAAAGCCCATCAGTAAGTGCCTGGGAACCAGAGGAATAGCTAGAGGAATTATAAAAGAACAGAAGGAAACTTTTGGGGGTGGTGGGTATGATCATAACCTTGATTAAAGGGGCTTCCTGGATGTATACATGTGTCAGGGGCTGCACATATACTCCCTACCTTATGTGTGGAGGTGTCACACTGACAGATGGCACGTGGCCATGGCGGAAGTATTTACACCACCGAAAATGGCAAATGCTGCTACACAGTCAGGGCCTTTCCTCAGACAGCCGGTTGCTGAACATCTACCAGCTCATTGCCAGCTGTAATATACATAAACAGCAGCTCACTGAAATCCGTAATTTTTAGTTGTGCAAAAGAATTCTAAGACCCACTAGGCTAAAAACTTGCCTTTGGAAGGCGGAATTACTAGGGAGAAAAAAAAAGAAACTTTCAGACACTCCTTTCAAGGAAAATCTCTTTTGTGGAGACATACTTGTTGCCTTGGCCAGATGCTGCCACTGGCCCCCCCTCCCCCCTCAGGCTCACAGGTGACACAGTCTTTCCCCCAGGCCAGGAGGGTTTGGGGCTGACTCCTCAGCTCCCCACTGAAGGCTGCTGCAGGGGCGGCCACCTCCTCCAGCAAAGACCAAGGATCCATCACCTTGCTTCCGACAGCTACTCACAGACCAAAAACGTAACTGAAGGTCCTGCTGGAAAGAGTGTGCCAGTTTTCTACATATGGATTCCAATTCCAGCAATGAGGTAAGAGGTTTATGACGCAAATACATTTGTATCAAGTGAACCAACCACCAGAATACCCAAATCGGACACTTCTACCAACGGCTCTGAAGCAGTGTGAGTATGGAACACGGTTTGGAGCCATCCGCTTTTCCTTCTGCTCTCCGTGCCAGCCTAGTCCTTTCTGACTATTTAATGAGGTGTGCAGGGTACCGGTGTGCGGAAGCCCTCATCGTAACAGACAGTTCCCAGCGAGGAAAAGGACCTCCAACAAAGAATTCAGCAGGGATTTGGTGATGTTGCAGAAACACATCTTCCTATTTCGTGACACGTTGGAAACATAACCTTAGGGCTTTTTCGCCTCCACTGCATAGAGGTCTGATCGCTTCTGGCTAAAAATGGGAATTTGCTGCCGTATTTCAGCCACCTTCTTCAGGTCTGCAAAACCAGGAAAGTTTACTATTAGTAACATGAAACTCTTCACTAACCAAAGGGATTGTTTTTTCCCAAACAGCATAAAAACCACTAGAGCCTCAACAAGTAACCCACTAATACAGGCCTTGCCTAGAGGCACAGGGCCGGGACTGGCCCCTGGAGCCATTTGGACTCAAACCAAAAAATCCCAAGCTGAACTATAACCCCCTGGACCCAACCAAAGAACCAAGGATAAATCAAGGACAAACGGAGCATGTGTGTGTGGGGAAGGGACGAGGAACAAAGGAATCTCTCCAAGTGACAGGGGCTGCACCAGCTACAGAATCTGGCTTCAGAGCACTGGGGACGCCAGAGGCCTCACCTGCGCTGGGCAGATCTTACCTATGTCTGCGTACACGATCGTTTCTCCAGTGCCAGCTTTGGCCAGGACCTCTCCCCTGAAAGAGATTCCGGGGAGAGTAAGCGAATTCGCGGATGTTTGCTGATATTCAAGACCTCTCTGTTTTTCTTCCCCCTCTAACAGGCCAAAGGAGAAGGAATCTGAGATTTCTTCAGAGGAGTAGGGGTGTAAACTCCTGTTCTACTTTGTAAGTGGCTGTGTGGCCTTGGGCCAAGTCATTTGTAATCTCCATTTACAAAGAGGGAAAGAAGAGCTGTTAGGACTTAGTGAGAAAATCACAGAGTATGTTTTCTAAACTGCAAACTCCTAGTTTCTTATTCTATGACATAAACATCTGGGATCAGAGCCACCTGTAACCAACAGAAAGTACCCTCCTACCCACTCATGAGTGCGTGTCAATAGGAACTCTTTACAAGGGTGATCTGGCTCTGCTTCTTCCCACCTCTCAAGGCTGCTCCCCAACCCTGGGATGGTGAGGCAGCGCCTGGGCAGGGCCCAGATCTGCGGCATCTCTGGCCTTGTGCCTGTGATCCCTGCATCGCTATGTTAATTGCCTTTAGTTTTTGAAGGCAAGGTTTCAACCTGTGGGGTCTGGGGAAACCACACCCTGGCAGGAGCCTCACACCTGGAACCAACAACACTCCTTTATAAATCTGGGGAAAGGCCAACCTAGAAAACTACTTCCAGAGCTGAATCTCTGGCCCAAACCAGGACTTCAAACACATATCTAGTGAAATCCAATCTCTCCAAGGCAAAAAATAAGCTTCACTCACAGAGAGACGGGGACCTGGTAGGCACGTGGGGCTACGAGGGCGGGTGAGGGGCAGGGCCAGCCGTGAATCAGACAACCCACCTGCCCAAGTGCCAGCTCTCCTAAGCTCCTAGTAAGCCTGTCCCTGCTTAGGCAACTCACCAAGGATTCACAACCGTGCTGTGTCCCCAGGCAACATAGGAGGCTTTGTCATCTCGGGCAGGAGATGCCGTGGCTACATACACCTGATTGTCAACAGCCCTGTAGTCAGTGGACAGAAAACAGGTAAATCATACATTATAGATCTGAGATATTTTCCTATCCTATGTGTACCAATCCTTCTTTTAAAAACTTGGACAGGACAGGCTGGCTCAGATATGAAAGGAAACACCCAAAGCCATGGAATCCTCTCTTCAAAGATGATCTCATCACTTAAGACAGTTCTTGGGGGCAATTTTGGCCAGCAGGGGACATTTGCCACTGTCTAGAGACCTTTCTGATTGTCATATCTAGTGGAATGCTATTGGCATCTAGTGGGTGGAGGCCACAGACGCTGCTAAATATCCCACGCACAGAACACCCCCATGACAAAGAATTGTCTAGTCCAAAATGTTAATACTGTGACAGCTGAGAGACCCTGGCCTGAGCCAACCAGTAAAAGAGCTTCTCTGGTTAATGCCAAACCAGGCGGCCAGAGACAAGGGATGGGCCAGGGGGTGGGGGGACCAGGGGAAACAATACACCTGGAAGGGCTGCATGGTACTTCCATGCCAATGGGGCAGTCCCCTCATGTCAGGTTAGATCAGAATTCAGGTGGTAGCCTGGGGACATCAAGCCACCTCACCTGGGAGCCCTCTGGGCTCAATCAACAGGTCCAGACCAAGTCGTCCCAGCCTCTCTCAAACTTTTCCTGTTTCGACAAGACTGCATTGACTAACACCCATGGAATCAGACACCCCACCCCATCCTCTGCCATGCCACCAGCCAGATCTCTCTACATCCCACTCCAGTCAAAGTTACCATCATCTCCAGGAGGGACAACAGTGAGTACTAACTAGGAAGGAGCAAAAGGGAGCATTCTAGGGACTGGACATGTTCGGTGCGATGATCTTGGTCATAGGTGGTAAATATGTAAACACTCACAGACCTTTGTATTTAAAATCTGAACACTTTCCTGTTATGTATGTTACACTTCAATTTAAAAAACATGTAATCAAAAACACCATCATCTCTGACCAGCACTGCATGGTCTGCAGAGCACTTTACACACACACAGGGTCATACCCCCCCTCCCTTCCAGGGGACCTCCACCTCTGCTGTCTGCCCTTCACCTCTCCTCAGCCTTCGGTGACTAAGGAAACAGCAGCGGTGACATGCCAGACATGCCTGTGTGATGCCCAGGATGTAGAGGTTAGAAGCACAAGGGCTTATGACGAGGCTCTTGGTGGCTGCTGTGGAAGTCGGGTTGGGATGAGCACCCCAATCTGAGCAGCACAGGCCTGGCTGTGTGAAGACCCCGAATCTCTCCCCAGTGATGTCAGGCTAAAAACCTCTGCTTTCCCTTGGCTTCTGGGGCTCTGGACTCAACATACTCCAGGGGTCTCCGGTTCTCTGTAAAAGCTGCTGGCAACTGTCCCAGAGACACCAGCCGTATCTAATCACAGTAAATGAAACCACTGCCTACTTGATGCACTAACTACTCTTGGAAATGCAAAGACCACAGTCCCCCAAATCTATGAGGCTGAAGCTGTGGCTTCTGAAGAGAAGATTCTTAGCAGAAGCCTACCCTTCAGACTGAAAGATGGAAACATTCATCTTTCCGAAATGCATTTGGATGCTGTGGCATTCTGAGTCACCGGCACCATTCTGTATCAGGAAAGCTGGTACTGCCCCCAAACTGAAATCTTTCCACAAAGAAACACTGAGATGCCTGAACATACGTCTGACACACTTTCTTACCGGCCTCGCTGAAGCAACTCCCAGTGAGCTGGTCCAGTGGTCAAATTGAAAGCTCCAGGATATACCAACAGCTGGCAGCCTTGGGGACAGAGAGGCTGAGGGTGAGCGCAAAGACCAACTGCCCGCACTAGTCCCTCCCTTTGCTCTCCACCCAGCGGGACCACACCCCAACCTCCTCAAGCATAAAAAGATGTCAGCCAAGTCAGACAGTGTCAGCAGCATTAAGTTATGGCTTTGAATTCCTTTAGAGACACTCACACAGCACACACAGACACACAGGAAAAGTGGTACTGGTGACCAGCCCACATCAAGTGACCTTGCTTTAGAACAAAACTGGAGAACTGTCATTGAAATGCCTCTCGGCACCCCATGGTCAACTCTGCATGGCCAAGGACCGTGGTCTGTAATGCTTTTCAACCGATGTGAGGGGCAGAGCAGGTGCTTCAATGTCCATGGCCAGGACTCTACAGAGACTCGGAGCCCACGCACCTCCCCCTCGCGCTGAGCAGTCACACCATCTGCGTCTGCTCCACTGTATAAAGTGACAGTCGATTCAGAACCAAAGCAGCTCCGCTGGTCTAGTAGGGATGCTAATGTGTGTTGCCTACCACTCAGGGACCTTTAACAAGTTCTTTCTCCATAATCTTCACACCGTTCCTCTGAGAAGACTGAGATCCACACTGCTCTAGAGATTAATGATTCACCCAAAGTACCATTAGGAGAAGTACCAACTAGGAGAAGAGCCGGGACCAGAACCCAGACCTTCTCACTCGGTTTGGTGCTCTTCCTGGGTGATGGGACACCTTTTTTCAGGACCAAAATGTCTCTGACTACATTTCTCCTGTACCCAGCACCTTGGACTACTGAGTAGTGAAATCCATGAGGCAAAACCATGTCTTCATTTCTACCAAGTGACTCTTTCCAAACACAGCAACAGGAAAGGCGTGAGGGTAGAGTAGACATTTAAGAATCTGTTTCCTGCCTTAGCCGCACAGTGCGTTAAATCACCACCTCTGGAAAACCAAACTGTCCACACGCAGCAAAAGTCTGAGAAGGCAGACGGGGGTGGACAGATTAAGACCTCTCCTCCAGTTTCTCCAACGAAGGGCTCCCTCCACCCACGAAGACCAGCCCAGACTCACACCTCCAAGTGCCCACACAGCACAAATACAGCACTGCCTCACCTCTCTGTGCGTAGATCTGTGCCAGCTCTGCGAAGCGCATGTCATAGCAGATGCCCAGGCCCACTCTGCAGTAAGCTGCTTACAAACAGAAAATTCACAATGAAAAGCTAACCTGCAGCGCAGTGAGGCAGGGTAAAGCCTCTTCACGTAATGATCACACATCATGGGGTGGGGGTCGGGGTACAGTAACACAGGGACCACGGATGGAGAAATCTCTAAGCTTATTTCTGCTTGGGCTTTATCTCACACATCACTTATGTCAGCACAGTAGAGGTGAGAAATTTATTCTAACTGAATGCTTATGATCTAAGTGAGAAGTTTTTCAGCAAGGCCTGGCACGTACACTCTGGAAGCCATCACACTAAGAGGTGGCTGTGACCAAACGAAAGCGCAAAATCACATCAAACCCCTAGTTCTCCATTCAGCCCGCCCTTTCTAGATCTCTGACCATTCTTTGCCCTTCTCACTTCTGGTCTTTCAGCCAGGTTGCATCAATAAATTACAGAGGGACATAAGAAAGAAACAAGGGAAGACCTGATCCTCTTCTACTGGGACTGCTAAAAGAGGTGGACTTATGTGGTACGTACGAGTCTCAAAGGTCGAGAAACTATCACCAGGACTCAGTGTTTTAGATTCTTGAAATGTGATTTTCCCAGGAACATCAATGTCAAACAGATGGAGCTGCATCACAAATAAGGGCTCTGGTTACCTCTTTTGTAGCAGGGTTCACGGCAATAACTACAAATATCTTCCCGTGGTCAGATGTGGGGGTGATCCAAGGTCAACTGTACGAACAGCACCTCAACAGCCCACCGCCCAACCCACAATGTGACACTTTATCAAAATGAACTCTAACACTGGACATTGTAGTTTCATGAGCCCTCCTTCCTAGGTGGTGTACAAATCAATGTCTAGGTTTCTTCTGGGAAGCAACTAACGTGTCACTTTTTATACTCAATGTAAATGCTAAATGAAGACTCCTCAGAATCAGAATCAAACTGACACACTGGCAAGAGGAGTGGAGAGTGGGTGAGTGATTAAAAAAATAGGTAAAATTTAGCCCTGGCTGGTGGGGCTCAGTGGACTGAGCACCAGCCTGTGACCCAAAAGGTTGCAGGTTTGATTCTCAGTCAGGGCACATGCCTGGGTTGCGGGCCAGGTTCCCCAGTTGGGGGCACGTGAGAGGCAAACAATTGATGTATCTCTCCCTCTCTTTCTTCCTCCCTTCCCCTCTCTCTAAAAAGTAAATAAAATCTTTTAAAAAAATTAAAGAAATAAAAATAGGTAAAATTTTGCAAACCAAATGCAGCAATTTATAAAAAGAGAAACATAGCACTTCCAAATTGAATTCTGATTTCTCACACTGACAAAATAAAGGAGAGAAGTCACATGAGCATCATAAGAGGTATATAATGAGCATTTGGTAAACTTCTATATCCATTCTTGTTTTAAAAACAGAAAAGAAAACCTCTTCCAGGAAGGGAATTTCCTTAATCTGATAGAGAGTATCTACGAAAATGGAAAACTTTGTACCTAATGTTAACATACTAAAGCCCTCGCTTATTCAGCTCAGGAACAAGACAAGGCCACCTGCTACACAGCACCCTACCAGAGGCCATAACCAAAGTAGCACGGCAAAGGAAAGGAACAGAAGTGTAAGGATTAGAGAGAAAAAAATTAAATCTGTCACTATTCTCAGATGATATAATTGTGTGCCTAGAGACTCCACAGGAACACTACGGATGAATTATTAGAATTAATGAGTGACTTTAGCAAGGTTACTACGTAGGTAGAAGGTCAGTATTTTAATAATTAGCTGTACTTCTCCGTATACTAGTAAGAAACAGAAAATGAGAGGGCATAAACAAACCACCCATGAAGAATAAATCTAGCAACTGATACATGACTATATCCAAAAGACGATAAAAAACAATGCGAAATTTTTAAAAGCCTAAAAGCGCACGTCGCGGACATACATGCACTTCACATGACGGAGTTAACAGCTCAATGCTGGCTCCTCTTCCAGTGATGGCTGAGTGGCTCCTATCAGGCCCATCAGCTTTCTCATAAGCAAGTATGAACTCTGGACAAAATAAAAGGCAAAGCACTGGAGAATGATCAAAAGTAGGGAAAACCTGAAGCAAAGACAATACTTAGAAGAAGGGAACAGCACTGGGTGGGTTTCCTATTTGTTTACTGCTTTCAGTTGGAAGCAAGGCCCCAGGCGTTGCCAGGAGCAGTGGGGAAACCACCCACCATCAGACTGGCCTGCGGAACCAGCAGCTGGAAAGTGAGGGGCAAATCCGCAGAAGGATAAAGCCAAAGCCAAGGCCAAAGAGCCCTGAATTCTACATACAAAATCTGCCCGAATCCCTGGCTAACCACCGAGGTGAAGATGTGTGGGGCGGACTCCAAGCAGCCCTGCTAAACAGTCGAGACAGAACAGAGCAGCTGGGGGCACAGTCCACCTCACGGAAAAAAGAACTTGGGGCTTGAATACAGCCAAGTCAACTACTGTACTTACAAAAATAAAAAAAATAAACACCTTTCAAAGAAGTATAATAGAAGCTAAAATCTCAAGAACACAGCATCTAATAACGTATTATCCAAAATTACTATACACACAAAGAAACAGGAAAATATGACCTAAACTCTAAAAAAAAAGGCAGTCAATGGAGCAGACAGACCCAACACAACCCAGATGTGGTGATACCACAGACTTCAAAGGAGCTACTGAAACTAAGCTCAAGGGAATGAAGAACTTGCTCTTAATGAATTAAACAAATAAAAATAATGGTAGAGAAATAAAAGCTATAAAAAAGAATCAAATGAAAATTTTAGAACTGAAAAATTCAGTATCTGAAATTTTTAAAAATTTCACTGGTTTGGCTTATAGGAGATTGGAGATTACAAAAGAAAGACTCAGTGAACTTGAAGGAAGATCAATGAGAATTGTCCAATTTGAAGAAGAGAGAGAAAAAGGGTTGGAAAAATTAAAACAAAAACGAAAGTCTTGATGACCTGGTTTGGAGGAACAGTATCAACACTGGAACCCAGTAAGAGAATGGGAGAGAAAAACGTTTAACAAAATAATGCCCCCAAATTTCGCACGTGTGGTGAAAGACTCACATGTGCAGATTCAGGGAGCACAGAGCAAGGCAAATACAAAGAAAACCATGCAGACATATGAGAAGCAAAATATTAACAAATGAAAGTTATAAAAAATAAATCTGGAAGAGAGGCAGATAAAAACACAAATTACATACAGAAAAAACAATACAAATTACCACTGACTTTTTATCAGAAAAGAAAAAAGATGCTAGAAAATGAGTGAATAATGTCTCTCAAACTGCTGGGGGTGGGGGGTGGGGGGAGGGAGAAAACTGCCCACCCAGAATTCTATTCCAAAACATTTGTCAAGAAAGAAGGCATACTAAAGACAGGTTCATCAACAGCCAGGAAAATGCGTAGTCATCAGATCCCCACTACAAAAAAGCTAGGGGAGGTCCTTCTGTTCAAAGGAACAAATACCGGATACACCTAGGGTCTTCAGGAAGAAAAGAAAAATACCAGAAGGGAGAAATATGTGGGTAAACACAAAAAATTTTCTGTTCATTTCTTTAAGATGCTACTTAAAAAGTAAGGGTTTTGTGGGATTTACAATGTCTGTAGATTCAATGTGTGTGTCCTCTATAGTATAAAAATGCGAAGGACACAGGAAATTCCATATGAAGAGTATAATATTAACTCAAGTCGACCGTGACAAGGATGCAAACCGTAATGTCTAGAGCAACAACTTAAAAAAAAAACAGCAAAGAGGTATATTTTAAAAGCCAATAGATTATTTAAAATGAAATTCTAAAAAATATTCAACCCCAAAGAATGCAAAAAAGAGAAACAAAGGAAACAACAGTAAAATATCTATATGCTTAATATATCAAAATGCTTAAAATATCAATGATTATATTAACTCTAAATGGAGTAACCATTTCAGTTAAAAAGCAGACTGTCAGAATGCATAAAAAAGCAAAACCCAACTTTTTGCTGTCTACAAATTTTAAATATAAAGACACACACAGTTAGAAAATAAGGGATTAAAGAAAGAAGCACCATACAAAAAGTAAGTAGAAGAGTGGCTATAGTATTATCGGAGATAAGATAACTTCAAGACAAAGAGAAACCCAGATATTTCGTAACAGTAAAGGGATCAACTCACCAAGAAGACTTAAAGGTCCTAAATGTACATGCATTTACTACTGCAAAGAAGCCAACCCCCCAAAGCGATCTCTATGTATCCATGCAACCCTGATTAAAAGGACTCCTCCTTTGCTGAAGTTGACAGGCTGAGGCTGAAATTTGTATCAAAATGCCAAGAGCCGAGAGCAGCCACTTGTGCCATCCAGTCAAAATGCCTGATGTACGGACAATACGATGGGGGACTATGGGGATTCACAGTAAGGTCTCAAGAAGCAATGAGACTTGCCACATTCCCTACTAACCGATTTTTTCCCATCCCCACCCAAGGACATGTGTATCGATTTTGGAGAGAGAAGAAGCATCGATCTGCTGCTTCTCATATGTGCCCCGAATGGAGGCTGAACCTGGAACCTGGGCATGGGCCTTGACCTGGAATTGAGCTGCAACTTTTCAGTTTATGGGATGATGCTCCAACCACCTGAGCCACACTGACCAGGGCCCTGCTTACCTTTCTGTGCTTTACCAGTAAAGCTCCATCAGGCCCAAACACGGGGCAGGTGTTATACAATTTCCCGGAATCCTCTTCAGGAATGGAACCTTTTATTGAGAGGAGAAACACACAGGCACAGAAAACATCCTGAAAAAAGCATTCTTTTGGAACTGGACAAAGGCTTGATAAAATGTCACTTGGGTCCAACAATAAAGCTTACTAAGGGTCACTTAATCAATTGTTTTCCTTCTTGAATACAATCTTTCAGAGATAAACTCCAGAGTGTAGATGAAATATAACTAGGTCAAATGCTAAAGACAGGTTTCAAAAATATCCAGACTGTTTCTGAACTCAGCTTAGACCTTGAGCAACATTTAATCTGAACCATCGAAGCAACACGGGGAAATCACTGTTGCACAACTTGAATCCCCCAGGCCCCCCTGCAACGCAGCTGCTCCCTGAAAGGCCCCCGAGTGGGAATGTGAGCCCCAAGCCTTTCCACCACTGAGTGGGTTCTGGCTCCTGTTTCTGTCTCTTCTTGCTATGTCTTCTATTCTCCACCTCCTAATCATTTCTGATTCTTATATAGCATGGTACAGAAATAATTCTGTTTGCTGTATTTATTGAACAGTTTCACTGTACTGACTTTTTTTATTTAAGCAAATGGAACATTTTAAAATTTCTCTCAACATCACTCAAGAAAAAATTTTAACCCTGCATTAGTATAATGAAAGACACTCAGCTATGGCTTTTCTTTCCACATTTCCACCTGCCCCTTTCCCCTCTCCTTCTCCAGGGAAAATCCTCATCACCAGTCTGGTGTGTGTCCTTCCACAATACTGACTCTGTGTTACACACGTAACTACACACAAACATCAGTACCTTTAGTGTGGGGATTAATCTGAATGGGAACACCTGTTCCTATCATGTTGAACTTGCTCTTCTTCCACTTAACAGTGTGTCTGGAAGAGCTCTCCACTTTATTACATGTAGATCTGCCTCGTTCTTTTCAATGGATAATTTGTGTTCCACTGTTTAAGTGTAACAACAAAAAATATTCGTGTGTTTTTAATGTTTAGGCCATTATACCTGGACAGTAGGAAGTTACCTCCAATGAGATATACGCCGCACTCCTTTGCTACTTCAGAAAGCTTCTGTGTGGATTCGCCAGGAATTTTCTCTGCATATTCGGGAAAATAGTTTGTGCCATATGGAGAATTAAAGCATTCCTAGAATAATGTTTACAGAGAAAAAGGGAAAACAATCAAATTTTAAAGTTCTGCTGTAAAAAGACGTAGCTGCTGCTCCCAGCTCAGCTCTCAAAGGGGTAAACAGCCGATAAAACAAACAGACAAAAACAAAGAACACGGACGTCCCAGGGCTGCAGAGCTGTACCCACTGAAGGACTCAGCAGTGGGGCTACAGGGAACACGCGTGCTCAACCACATCCTGGTCGCCTCGGCAGAACCGTCTTAGAACTATCTCTCCCTCCAGGCTGCAGGAGAGCTATGGATTCCCAGGGCACCCAGGCCCCACCCTCACTGGGCTTCCTCACAGGACTTTGGGTGTTAGGAGGCACCAGGTTCAAAATTATAAGCCTGTGAAAGCCACAGAAGTTAAAGACATTTCCTCATCTGTAAAATGAACTGTTTCTAAGCTCCTGCAAAATCTCTCATTCCCCAGGGTATGTCTGTCTTCAACAGCTCTGTTATGAAAAAGCAAAAATGACTAGACTTTGGCTCCAATCATTCATTTCACATTAACCGAGATTGCCTGTACACCACACTCTGCCAGGAAACTCCAGCCTGAGCATCACCAGCTTGTACAAAGCACATGCTACACAGAGGGGCACGTGCTGACCTCAAGGGCTCTCACTCCTGGTCTGTAGACTGATCTCCAGCAACACAATCAATAAGAGACCAAGTGTAGGGAACAAGTATGGGGGAGCCCCATGACTAGAGCCCAAAGGCTGGATTAACATTCACATCTCCAGCTCCCTTGTTAGATGCCCACCCACCAACCACATCTGCGATGGCCTGGAGCCTACAATACCAGGCGGCCCTGAAAATTCTCCAGCCCATCTAAGCACAGTTTGCAGAGGGCCACCTCCTCCCCAGGGAGAGTGGGGGAGGGGCTGTGTGGAGCAGTGCCACCTCGACCCTCTGCCCGGGGAAGAAGCCAGTAAGCGCAGGCCCTGCCGTGTGCAGGACCCTTCTCTGGAGCTAAAGCTCCCCCTGCCGACAAACAAACGTGGTGCCACCTTCAGCCGGTTCTATTTTAAAGGAAATCCCCTAGGAACGGGATGCAGCGTCCTGCTGGCTTGAGGAAGATACCACAAGCTTCCTAAACGTCTCTAACAAGTTTCAGCTTTCAACAATTATTTTAAAATATCGGAGGCTCAGCTCTAAAATCAGTACTTCCTGGTCCTGTGAAGAACTATACAAGGAAAGAAGGGAGGCAGCGGAGGTACAGAGTATTTCAGTTTTCGGTAAGCCCTTCCACCTACTACAATTCTGAACGGAGTGGGTTGGTTCTCAAGTTAAAGTCCTGTAACCGTGATGGCATGTCCTATCCCGAAGGCTCCTGTGAGGGGCCATCCTCCAGGCAAACATGGACAATGCTGTCTCCCAAAGACCTTGCTGGACCCCAGACACAGAGGAGAACCAGAGCTAGCGGACACTATCCTGCTGAGCCAACAGTTCCCAGAAAGGGCGGCTGCCTCCATACTTACTGGCAGAGAAACTATCTTTGCTCCTTGTGTGGCCGCCTTCTGGACAAGGCCACAGGCTCGAGTGAGGTTATCTGACTTGACGGAAGAAACGTGAAGCTGGATGAGGGCCAAGCGGAAAGCTGAGGACAAAGAGAAAAGAGCTGTCAGGCACTCGGTCTGCTCCATCGGGGCAGCTGTTCTCAACCTGAGGGCAAGCTGCCTCCCCAGACATCTGGAGACATTTTTCGACTGTCACACCAGGTGGGTGCTACAGCATCTGTTGGAAGAGGTCAGAGACCCTGCTAGACATGCCAAAACGTGTAGGGCACTCCTTCACAACAAATTATCCAGTCCAAAATGTCAAAAATGGTGATGTTGAGAGATTCTGAGGCAGAGCAACAGCCAAGGGCAAAGCCCCATGCCCAGCACAACCTGAAGTGAAGTGGGCAGGCCCAGCTTTTTACACAAGTGAGAACACGGCTTGAAGGGAAACAACTAGGTTCGAATACAGAACTATTCCTGACAGCTAGGTCTAGACACGGATTACTCCTTACTGCTTGATCTTGGGCCTCGGGCCTACCCCTGATCCAGGTGACTGAGTGCATCCCAGCACAGAAGGTGAAAGCCCACTGTGACTGGGGCAGTGGGTCCGGGGGAGGGTAGATGCCTGTCCCAAGCTCCCCATTACCCGCTGGGACACGATGTCTAGGTCTAGCTGCCAGCAGGAAGGGGAATGTGGCAGCTGGTGAGCACCTGTGAGGGTCTATACTCACCCAATGCATATCACTGTGCCCAAAGGACACAGTTAAGAAGCAAATAAAAACACCACGACACGCTGAGATGCTGAGATGCTAACAGCACTTTTTCCTCCTATCTAAACAAGGCGCTCCACGTTTTTATTGGGGGCTGGACCCCATAAACTATCTAGCCAGCTCTGCCAGCAAGATATGTTGTCAGCCTTGAGGCAAGGAGGTCAGGCTTATTCCTTCCTGGAGGTAGGAGCCACACCCTACATTTGCTTTTCTTGTATTCCTTAGAGTTCTCTGTTGGTTCTTACAGTAATTACTTTTTATTGGTTAATAATTCTTTCATATATTTATTTATTTTCTTGAGAGAGGGGAAGGGAGGGAGAGAGTGAGAGAGAGGAAGAGAAACATCTATCCCTTGCTTCCCATACGCACCCCCACTGGGGACTGAACCGGCAACCTAAGCAAGTGCCCTGACCAGGAATTGAACCTGTGATCTTCTGGTGTACAGGAAGACGCTCTAACCAGCTAAGCCACACTGGCCAGGGCATACTGGTTGATAAATCTTCATATAAAATTTTCCCTGTTCAAGTGACTGGTGTGGTTTCTGCATCCTACCGTCCTACGGGGACACTGACTGACACAATTTTTGCTCATGGTTTGAGGGGAGGCTGCAGTAGATCCAAACAAAGCATGTCGTACGTAACCTACCAAACTCTGCAAAGTTCAGGAATGAGCAGTAATGTCCTGCCTTCCCTACCCTACCTTTGCTCTGCAGTCTGGAAACCCCACCATTAGAGAGCTCTCACTCTGGGTTTCTCCTGGAACTGTGCCAATGTCCCTAGAAGAGACAGCACTGACAGGCCTGGCTTTGGATGAAAGCCTGTTCTGCTCAGGGTTAGCTCTGAAAGGAAAATGCAGACGTCCCATTCCTTGGTTTACTCTAAACACAGTGAGAAGAACTCAACTCAACCCTGAATGCAGCCTGCTGCACAGTCTCAGAATCTGCATGAGAACAGGAAACTGAAACAGGGAACAAAAGCTGGGGTTACTTTGGGACAAACAGGTATGTTGAGAACATCAGCAGAACATCACACAGACCCACTTAAGGTCTCCACTGTTAACTCAGAAGCTGGGCTTCATCTCTGTTCCGGAGAGGGGGAAAGAGGACATCCACGTGCCTATTACTGACTGGCTTCCCCTCTCCCCCATCCCACCCAGAAAGGCCTTGAATTAGGCCTGGGATTGCCTGACATTCTGCAAATCACCCACTCCACCGAGGGACTGCAGCAGGAAAATGTCATCATTGGGGAATGCTAGTCACCTCATCTCATCAAGCTCTAAAATGAAAATACAATGATTTTGTAGGTCTGTGGCAGCCTTAATAGTCATCACAGTCTGACAATGAAGGACTTATGCAGGGGGAAGAAAAGAATAAAATATGGTGAGTGCAAGGAACAACACGGGAACAACATAAGGAACATGATAGGCCCTCTACACATACAAGCATCTGTGAGGTTTCATTAACACTACTTTATAAATGGGGAAACAAGAGGCTTGCAGGGGAAAGTCGCACAGTCAGTGGTGGCAAAGCAACAATCCCAGATGGGCACCTAGTTTGTTAGTTTGGGTTTTTTGGGGGGAGGTGGGGTGGGTGGGGGTCAAGTAACTTGAAAACACTCCTCAAGAAGTCAGATCCACAGCTCTCAAGTCCATCAGCCTCTGTTATGCCCGGCCTCTTCAAAGATACCAGTCACATCCAGAGGAAGGTGTGTAAAAGGACTTCTGTATCAATCCTGAACATTCATGCAGCCACCAACTTGCACCGCACTCTAGGATGAAATGAAAAACAAAGCACATTCCCCCAAATCTCATCTTATGGGAGCCTCACAAGACTCCCAGGCAGGGAGAGTTTATGTCCATTTTACAGGTCAGGGAACTAAGGTCCAGAGAGATGAAATGACTTGTTGACTGGAAAGACACTAAGCCCAGACTGTAACAATCCAGGTCTCCACACTAAGTCCAGAGCACTCCACTGCCTCCTGTGGAAGAATCTGGCACAGGCTGGGGGCAAACTCACCCCTGGGGCTGATCCAGGATGGGACGTGTAACCAGTATGTTAATACCCAACCTTAAAGCTCAAGGTCCAGATGCAGAAACTACTTGCCCAGTTTTTTGCTCTGGAGAGGAGGGCATTCTCCAAGCATGTGTGCGGGTGTGCAATGAGGAGCGAATGATCCAGTCCTCTTACAACACAACCTAAATCAAGAAAAACATGTTCTTCGGTTGCACGTAATAGGGCTCAAGCCACAAATAAACTCAAGTTCAAAAATCAATCTTAGGTGAAGGGTGTGAAAGCAATCCCACTTGATAGTCCCGCTTCTAGTGCAAAGCCTAAGTGTCCAAGAATCGCACAGGGCACAGGCTCTCACACTTGAAGAAGTATCACAATTACAATTACAGAAGGCTTTACTGAAAGTTGTAGTACTTGGCGAGGCGGAACTTGCATTTTACATGAACACCTGCCCCTCCCGTGCAGTTTGTGGTAGGTGGTTTTGCAACTCACCTACAGGCACTGCCTTACGGGACGCAGGAGCCCAGCAGGCAGCAAGGCGCAGCCCCTCGGCTTCCGCGGCCCCGCCAGCACCCCCAGAAAAACTGGAATCCCCGCGAGTGCTGCGGACCGCGCTTCGCGGCCGCCTCCCGCCCCGCTCGCCCAAGCCCGGAGCACCGCGGACACCACGTCTAGGTAGGCCACGACGGTGCGGCGTCACCCCCGGCCCCTCCACGCTGGCTCCTCATCCGAAGCCTCCCCTCCGGCCCGAGCTCCGCAGCGCTACTCACTGGCCATGGCTCTCCCCGGAAGGACCATGCGCGGAGTAGCTAGAGCTCAAGTCTCCGGAACAACGGAAGCTACCTCGTTGGGGGTGGGGGGCGGAGAAAGGGCAAATCTGCGTCGGAAGGGGAGGGGCGCCCTAGGCTCCGCCCCACCCCGCCTCCGGCCCCGCCCTCCGCACCGGGACGGGTTTCTTGCTGTACCCCCAAGCATAGCAATCGCTCGTTGCTGGCGCTTGAATGGGCCGACGAGAAACCGCTAATTACAACACAGTCCAGAAAAACGAATGCCTCGAAAGACAGGCGGACAAAGAAAGGGCAACTTGAACCAGGGCGGTGCCTGGTAAATGTTTAACAACCGACCTCAGAATCTGACCGCAATTCTCAGCGAAAGGTCTGACCGGGTCGTTGGGTGGATTAGCACTGTGACTAGGGCTAAAACCGTGTGCCGACTGCCTTGGGCTATTTGAACAGGTCGCTGTGACCGGGGTGGTATTTTCCAGGTTGGTGTAGGCACTCAAGACTTCAGTGGGATCTGCCTAATAAGGCTGCTGTGTAATGAGAAAGGGGAAAAGAGAAACTGAGGGTGCAAACTCAGTATTCTCAACAATCCAGTCCTCTAACGTACTGAGATCACTGGTGATATGGTTTTACAGTGTTTACATGTATACCCACTAGTCAGGATTGCTTTTCGATTTTTGCGTTTTGTTTCTGCTTTGGTCAAATTTGGGGATCAAAAATTGTGGAACAAATAAAAACCTGCCATTCTTTTCAGTGCTCTGTAATAGTTTAGATTATACTGAAATGGACCCTAGTTTTTTAAAAGGAGACTGTAAAAATATTTTAAGACAATTAGGGACATTTAAATATGAACTGGATATTTGATGCTTTAAAGAATTAGTGTGTAATGATATACATATGCCAGACAAGGTCTTTTCCTCTGAGGAGATACATAAAATATTTCGGGGTGAAGTGTCAGATGCCTGACTTGACAATGGTCAGCAAAAAGAAAATATGTGTTTATGCAGACATAAGCAAATATGGCAAAATGTTAATTATTAAATCTAGGAGGATATACAGCTGTTCATGGTACTATTTAAGATTTTATAAATTTTAAATTTTCAAACATTAATAATAAAAGTTGGGGGGATACATATCAATTATGGGGGTTTTGCAGCTTTAACAGACTATCTGGACCAGGCTTTGTAGCCGGAAGATCTTTAGTGAGAGACCCTTCAAGACCAAGAAGAGCCTGTGGGTGCCGCGTTCCCTATACCACGTGCAGGGGAGCTGCTGACTTGGATAAGGTCATTTCTAAAGAAGAAAAAGGTGATACAAATGAAAACCATGTTTTTGAGCTTTTCTTAAGAACTCTGTGAGTAGAATAAAAAAGCTGGTATCTGGGTTCCAGTTCTGCCTCTGCCACTAATTTGAGGTTAATACCTAGGGCAAATCACCTCGCTCTAGGGACCTTTTCATCACCTGTAATATAAAAGGGTTCTGTTAGAAGCAAGAGGAGAGGCTGGAAGACAGTTTGTACAGCCTTCCCTGCCACCACCCGACTCCCTGCCCCTTTAACCACAGCGGCTCTGCCTTTGTGTTTCCATGTTCCCTTCCACTTGACATTTGAAAAGTAGCCAAAGAACAAAACTAGCAAACTAAATGGATCTCTAAAGCCCAGGTAACAATCTGATATTGCCAGCCATGACTTACAGCTTTAATGACTATTTCCAGGCTGGTCAGATTTCTAATTTTTACTCCAGAAGAGCCAGCTACTCCACCATCTCCAGTTGCCTGTAAGCCATCTCTATTCACGTCTCGACGTAAGCTCAGACTCGGCCGTCGGAAACAGTGAGCATCTCTAAAAGAGCTCCTCCCAGCTTCCCTCTCACTCACAGGCACCGTCACTTGTGCCGCACGAGTTTTTAAAACATGTGATACTTGACCATTTAGTCAAGGGCACTGACCTCTTTTCCCTTAGACTGTCAAATTAAAAAATGGCAACAGCCAACACAATAGCCCTCCAGTGTGAATGAAGAAAAGTTATGCCTATTTGTTGTCAGGTCAGCAATATATATATTTTTTAGTGTGCTGCAGAATTTTAGTAGTCTGTGTGCCATGAGATGAAAAAGGTTGAAAACCGCTGACTTATGCTGCTTTCCAGTTTCCCCTGCTGTCCATCACATCCCCCCCACTCCCAACTCTAAGTCAGTTTTATGACTTTCAAGTCTTATCCCCCACATTTGGTTAGGGAGAGGGCCCTTCTTACCCTCCTGAAGGAACCCTTGGTTGCTGCTTTGTTTTCCATTCCCACAATTCCCATCCACAGCTGGGCCTTCATCCTTCAGGGAAGACTGCTACAGGCAGCTCATAACCGGTCTCTGTTCCATCAGCACGTTATCCTCCAATCACTCCTTCATAGTGTTGGACAAGTGAGTCTGGGGGAGAACATGAATTCAATTTTTTTTGGGGGGGGTAGATATGCAAATGACTAATACAGTCAGAGATGAAGGGCTGAAAATCAGGAGAAAGAATTAGAATCATCTACAGCAGAGTAAGAGCAGAAACTAAGAGTGGAGGAAATCCTAGGAGACTTTATGATGCCAAAAAAAACAAAGGATGAAATTGGAAATTATCGTGTGTATATGTATTTATATCACATGCACTTAGGTATAATTATTTCTAATGCAGTTGTCTATAAATCAGAGGACCTGAATTCAAAACTGCTTCTATCAGTGAAAGGCCATGTGACTTTGGGTAAGTTATCAAATATAGGAATAGCAACTTAATATCCCTACATGGTGTTGTAAGGTACCTATGAAGTGAGGCTGGTGTCTTGAAGGGACAAAAATGAGCAGTGAACTGAAAAAGGCCGCTAGCTCTGGCCTACTGTTCTCAGGCCAGCCTACAGCACAGGCTGGACATAGCGTAGCAGTTATGAACATGAACTCTGGGATTAGATGGTTGGTTTCAAATAATATCTCTACCACTTACTTGCTCTGTGATGCTAGAAGTCACTTATCCCCTTTGTGCCTTTATTTCTCCAGAATATGGAGATAGTAATGTACAAAGCATAAGACTGTTGTAAGGATCTTACAAAACGTTACAAGGACCTGGAAAATACTTGGCACAGTGACAACTCCATAAATGTTATCCATTAGAAGCCAAGCATCAAAATAATGCAAAAATCTCCAGATTTTTAAATGCCACCACTTTAGTTCAAATATCAAAAATTGTGTGGACCACACAAAGTGTCATATTCAGTCTTAAGCAGCCAGTTTGCAACCCCTGCTGTTGTTTTTATTCATTTGTTCAGCAAATAAGGGACAACCACCACCACGTGGCAGGCACTGATGTAACCACTGGGTAGAGTGATGAGATACTTCACACTCATAAAAGTCAGTTTAATCTCAGTGTCTTTACTATGCCTCTTCACAAATTAGTTGAATGTGAAAATTCTAAGAAAACACAATCATAAATATTGCATTTTGAAAATAGAATCTATTGAATTAACTTATGAGCTCATAATTTTAAAAATATTTTCATTTCCTGGGCTATTTGATATAGTTATGAGTTATAACACATTGTAGATTTGTGTGAGCACCACCACAATCAGGTTACTGAACGGTTCCTACAAATTCCCTCGTTCAGCTTCTTGATGCTCACACCCTCTCCTCACCCCTGGCACCCACTGACCAATTCTGTCCCTATAATTTTCCCTTTTCCAGAATGTAACAGAAATGCAATCATACAATATATTTTGAGAGTGCTTCTTTCACATTGCGTTCTGCCTTAGAGATTCATCCATGTTGTTGTGTCTATCAATAGTTATCCCTTTTTATTGCTAAGCATTACACTGGATGGGTGTATTAATCTGTTTACTCATTAACCTACTCAAGGGCATTTGGGTTGTTCCCAGCTTTGGGCATTTTAAGGCTGCTATAAAAATTCTTGTCCAGGTTTTTGTGCAAACCTTGTTTTAATTTCTCTAGGGTAGACTAGGAGTGGGGTTCCTGGGTTATATGGTAAATGCATGTTTAACTCTGTAAGAAGCTGCCAAACTTGTCTAGAGTGGCTATACCATTTGGCAATCCCGAGCGCAGTATGTAAATGTTCTGGTTACTCCACATCCTCACCGCTCTTGGCACTGACAGCTTTTGTTTTCAGCTTCAGCGACTACAACTAGGTGTGTAGTGGTTTTTGACCTGCATTTCCCCAACAGCTAATAATGTTGAGTATCTTTTTGTGAACTTATATGCCATCCATATATCCTTTTTAAAGGGTTTGTTTAAATATTTTGTCCATTTTTTAATTGGGCTCTTTCTTCTTGTTGGGTTTTGAAAGTCTTTGTATGATCTCAACACAAACCCTTTGTTGGTTAAGTTTTGCTGAAGTATTCTTTTTACCAAAACATAGCTTGTTGTTCCATTCTATTGACAGTCTTTTGCAGAGCAAAATGTTTATATTTTGATAGTCAAATTTATTTCAAAAATTTCATGGATTATGCCCTGGCTGGTGTGGCTCAGTGGAGTGAGTCCCAGCCTTCAAACTGAAAGGTCACACTGGTTGGAGTCCCAGCCAGGGCACATGCCTAGGTTGCAGGCTAAGTCCCCCAGTAGCAGGTGTGTGAGAGCCAACTGATCAATGCCTCTTGCACGTCGATGTTTCTCCCTCTGTCCTTCCCTTCTCCTTTCTCTAAAAATAAAAAAAAATCTTTTAAAAAACTGTAATGGACTATATTTTTTTATCACGTTTAAGAAATCTTGGCCTAATCCTAGGTCGCAAAAATTTTCCCACTTTCATCTATTTTTTTTAATAGGTTTAAAATTTACATTTAGCTATATGATCCATTTTGAGTTAATTTTTGCGTAAGGTGTAAGAGCCCTGGTTGAGCTCTTGCAGGCTGAGCCCTTGCTGGTGCAGCTCAGTGGATTGTGTGGTGGACCTGAGAACCAAAGGGTTGCCGGTTCAATTCTCAGTCAGGGCACATGCCTGGGTTGTGAGCCAGGTCCCCAGTAGGGGGCGTGTGACAGGCAACCACACATTGATGTTTCTTTCCTCTTTCTCCTTCTCTTCCCCTCTCTCTAAAAATAAATAGACCATTTTTAAAAAAGATACAGGTTAAAATTGTTTCTTTGTATATGAATATCCAATTCTTTCAAACCCATATTTTGAAATACCCTTTCTCAATTGAATTGCCTTTGAAGCTTTGCCAAAAAACCCATGAACAATTATTTGTGTAGGCCTATTTCTGAACCACGTGTTCTATGCATTCACATTTCTGTCCTTTTCACCAGTACCTGTCCTGGTCACTGAAGTTTTGCAGGGGTGTCCAACCTGCAACCTGTGGCCACACGTGGCCCACTATGGCTATGACTGCAGCCCGACACAAAACTGTAAATTTACTTAAAACATTATGAGATTTTTTTGTTTTTGTTGATGTTTGTATACTTAATATGTGACCCAAGACAACTCTTCTTCCAGTGTGGCCCAGAGACGCTGAAAGTTTGGACACCCCTGCTTAGTGGGAGTCCTCCAACTTTTCAAAATTGTTTTGACTATTCTATTCTAGTTCATTTGCCTTTCCATGTGAATTTTAGAACCAGCTTGTCTGTATTAACTAAACATCATGCTGGGATTCTGCCTGGAATTCTATTACATCTATAGTTCATGTGGAGAGAGCTGACATGCCATCTCCCCATCCATGAACACAGCATTTTCTCCACACGTAGGTCTTCAATGTCTTGCACAAGTATTTTGTAGAATTCAGTAAAGAGATCCTGCATCATGTTTTGTTAGATTTATACATAGATATTTAATGTTTTGAACTGCTGTAAATGGTATTTTTGAGACTGATGCATTGCCTGCTGCACAGGAGTGGCAAGCTTGTAGATGGTATTTTTTAAAAAGCTTTTGGTTTCCGATTGTTCGCTGCTAATATATAGATATATGGGTGATTTTTGTATGTTGAGCATGTACACATATGTACCTTGTAATCTTACTAAAGTCATTCATACAGTAATCTATGAACAAGGACAATTTTATTTCTTCCTTTCTAATCTGTAGGTCTTTTATTTCTTTTCCTTGTCCACTGCACTGGCGAGGACTTCTAGGGCAGTGTTGAAGAGTCAGAGTGAAATGAAAGCGGGCATCACTGAGTGTCACCAGTCTTTGGGGGAAAGCATTCGGTCTTTAATCACTAAGCTTGAGGGTAGCTGGAGGTTTTCTGGAGACACTATCGAGTTAATGAGGTTCCTCCTAGTCTCAGTCTACAAAGTACATTTTTCAAAAATCGTAAGTTAGACACCTTTATAAACCCTATGGAAAAACAGAGGAGGGAACATTTCTCAGCTTATTCTGTGAGGCCTGTATTACCCTTATACCAAAGCCTAAGACATGACAAGAAAACTGCAAACCAGTAACCCTTATGAACAGATGCAAAAATCCTCAGTAAAATACTAACAATCCAGCAACACATGGAAAGGATTGTACACCATGACCAACAGGGATTCATCCCAGGAATAGGTTTAACTTACGAAAAACCAATCAATGTACTCAACCTTATTAATAAAGGAGAAAAGCCATGCAACCATCTCAGTAGTTGCAAAAAAAAAAGTTTGATACATCCAAGACCCTTCATGATAAAAACAATTGCCATGTTTGTGTCCCCCTAAAATTCGTATGTTGAAGCCAAAACCACCATTGTGGTGGGAATCTGGAGATGAGGCTTTTAGAAGACAATTAAGGTGAAAGTCAGGAGGACAAGGGCATAACAATGGGCTCAGTGCCAGGGAGAAGAACAGGGAGAGAAGGAGAGAGAGAACAAGACAAGGATGCTGCTCTTGACACTTTCATTCAGCATTGTACTGGATGCTTTTGCCAGGGCCGTTATGTAAGAAAAAGAAAGAAAAGGTATCCATATTGGAAAGAAAGAAGTTAAAAATTATCTCTTCATAGATAGGATGCTGAGTGTAAAAAATCCTCATGAATCCACAAAAAAACTGTTAAAACTAGTAAGAAAATTCAGCAATGCTAGATACAAGATCCATATAGAAATAACAATTCTATTTCTCTATACTAGCAAGGAACAATCAGAAAATAAAATTAGAAGGACAATTCAATTTCTAATAGCATCAAAAGGAATAAAACAGGAACGTATTTAATGAGAGAAGTGCGAGACTTGTGCTCTGCAAAACTATAAAACATCATTGAAAGAAGTTAAAGACCTAAACCAACTGAAAGACACCTGTGTTCACAAATCAGAGGCAGGGTTATGGTGGCAGCTCTCCCCAAACTGGTCTACAGTTTCAGTACAATCCTGTCAAAATCCTAGCTGCCTTTATTTCAGAAACTGATAAACTAGTCTAACAACTCATATGGAAATGCAAAGGACTAAGATTACAAGAAATTCAGAAAGTCTCGGAAAAGATCAAAGTTGGAGGACTCACACTCCTCAATTTTAAGTTAGTACAGAGCGACAGTAACCAAGACAGTGTGGT
Source organism: Macrotus californicus (assembly GCA_007922815.1). Taxonomy (NCBI): domain Eukaryota; kingdom Metazoa; phylum Chordata; class Mammalia; order Chiroptera; family Phyllostomidae; genus Macrotus; species Macrotus californicus. The sequence goes on from VMDR010010735.1 coordinate 24,820, forward strand.
CCTGGCATCAGAACAGAGTTACAGACCAACGGGACAGAAATGGCTGAGTCCAGAAAGAGCTTCACAATTACAGTCAACTAATTCCCAACAAGGGTGCCAGACTATTCATTTGGAAAAAATAATCATTCAACAAATAATGCTGGGATGACTTGATAGCCACATTCAAAAGAATGAAGAGCTATCATTTAGAGTGGAAGGGCAGATAAAGTGCTTCCCAGATAAGGTCAAGTTAAAGGAGTTCATCATCACCAAGCCATTATTATATGAAATGTTAAAGGGACTTACCTAAGAAAAAGAAGATGATCAAAAATATGAACAGTAAAATGACAACAAACAACTATCAACAAGTGAAACTAAAAAAAAATCAAAAACAAAAACTAAGCAAATAAGTAGAACAGGAAGAAAATCATGGAAATGGAGATCACATGCAGGTTTATCAGTGGGGAGGGAGAAAAGGGAGAATGGGGGAAAAGGTACAAGGAATAAGAAGCATAAATGGTAGGTACAAAATAGGCAGGGGGAGGTTAAGAATAGTATAGGAAATGGAGAAGCCAAAGAACTTATGTGTATGACACATGGACATGAACTAAGGGTGGGGGGGAGGGCAAAGGGGAATAAGAGGGAGAAAAATGGGACAACTGTATTAGCATAATCAATAAAATATATTTAAAAAAATGATAAAGACACTTGTATCCAATATATAAAAACTTCTTACAATTCAAACAGAAAAACAACACAATTTAAAAATGGGCAAAGAATCTGAATCAAGTGATATATATATGTCTAATATATGTATTAGAAAGGTGATATATAAATGTCTAATAAGCATGTGAAAAGATACTCAACATTAGTCATTAGGGAAATGCAAATGAAAGCCTCAGAGACCACTTCACATCCTAGGATGGCTATAATAATAAAGATGGACAAAAACAGTGTTGGCGAGAAAGCAGAGCACTCATACATGGTGAAATGGTGAAGTCCCTCTGGAAAAACACTTTGGAAGTTCCTCATAAATTAAGTGTAGAACTGACACATGACAGAGTAATTCCACTCCAAGGAAGCTACCCCAAAGAAATGAAAACATGTCAGCATGAAAATGTGTACATGAATGTTCAAAGCAACATTACTCATAATAGCCAAAAGTGGAAGTAATTCAAATGTCCATCACGCAATGAGTGCATAAGTAAAATGTGATAATATCCATGCAATGGAACAGTATTTGGCCATAAAAATGAAACTGTGATATATGCTACAGTGAAGTTTGAAAACATTGCTGAATGAAAGCAGCCAGACACAAAAGCAACTTCTTGTATGATCCCTTTTTGTCATGAAACGTCCAGATTATGCAATTCCAGAGAGTCAGAAAGTAATTCGTGGTTGCCAAGGGCTGGAGGGATGGGGGAAATGGGAGTGACTGCTGATGGGTATGGGATTTGGGGGGATTATAAAATGTACTGGAATTAAACAGTAGTGATGGCTGCACCAGTCTATGAATGTACTAAAAACCACCGAATTGTAGACTTTCAAGAAGTTCAATTTTACCATATGTGTCTTGTATTTCAATAAAGATGTTATTTTTTTAAAGGTTCAAGATGATGGTCTAACCATTATGCTATATCCCTGAAATTGATACAAAATACTGAATATATGCTGTCATTGAAATATAAAACTAAAATAAAAACCCTCCCCCCAAAAGATGTTAATGTGAAGATGGGATATTACTTTCATCACACATTCGACCTATGGAGTTGGGTTTCCCCCAAGTCAAAATGTTAATTAAAAACAAAACAAAACAAAACAAAACAAAACAAAAACAACCGCCAATCTATGGCTGGTCAGTTTGTTAAAATATCATGCTAAGGAGTTACAGGTCCTGTGTGAAACAAATCCATGGCAAAAATGGTTGCTTACATCAGTACAAATTTATCAGCCTTACTAGAAAACATGTTTTATTAATGGTGAGCAAGTGGCGTCAATCTATATACAGAATTCACTTTACACCTATTAGCAACAGTAATTCCCAGGAAGAGGATTAAGAAGAGGGGATATGAGCACTATCCCTTTTCACTCACTCAATTTCTTTGAACCTTGGTTTTCATAACTTGAAAATACAGAAAATAATACCAACTCCATATTGTTGCAGCCTCTGCAATCCTGGGAGTCCACGAGAGGCAGACATCCCAGAGTGAACTCTAGTTCTGTGGTTAGTGAGCCTGTGAAGGAGAATGAGCTACATAAGTGCCCAACAATCAATGAAATGAATTTTCACTTACTATTCATGACTAGTAACTCGTATTAGTACAGATAACAAACTGAAGTTCAGAGAAGTTAAGAAGGTCAATTTATTACATGTGAAATTTAAAGTCATTAAATTACCTCTTTCCATTACCCCCACCTAGGTGAACAGAAATAGGAATCTTAATACTTTTGAGCTTGAAATATGAACACTTAAATTCCACTGAAATGAGAATGAGAACCCTCGACTTCCTAATTTTTTGCTATCTATAGAGATTTATAAATGGGGGGAGGAGAGAAAAAGAGAGATTGTTATTAAGAACAAGGTTTTGAGCAAACTGCGTTGGTTTATTTACACCTGTAATTTATAAACAGTAACACAACATCTTTACATTAATATGTAAAAAGTCCCATAGCTGAAATAGGCAAAAAAATGAGACTTTAGGACATTTTTAAAGGGGGAGCCAAGGAAAAAAACGCAATATAACAGTTGTGGGGAGAGTTATAAATATCCATTATTGCACCAGGTGCAATTTCATGCAAATGTCTTCAACCACTCCAAGTAAACTGTTTTTATTGAAGTATTAGAATAAAATATATTGGCCTATGCTGCCTTTTATTCACTCGATTTCCATTAAGTAAATTAAAATAACTGTCTGCAAACAGGATACATCTAAACATTTCTCTTGTCAACTCCTTAGAGATAATCTATCACATTTTAAGACATGGCAGGTTGTAAGAGTTCGCTACTTCGCAAATAGATTTTACAAGAAGTTGTTCCACGTCCTCAAACGTGTTCTTGGATCTCTCCTACCTAATGTGTCTAATACAGACCTCAATAAATTAAACTGAGGAAGCTGTAAAATAAAGCAGATCACTTTACGGTTTTGTCACATTAAGAGAGTAAAAATAGTTTCAAACCACCTGAATTTTAGTAAGACAAGACAAAAACCAGAAAAGGGAAATTTCAGAAAGTGATGATAAAAACTATAGTTTATACATCCCTCTGATTATTTGGCTTTTATTTAAGTGGATTATTGTGGTCACAGACCATAATCTCACTGAGGATAAATCAGTGCGTGTTCAACCTGTGTTTTGAAATATCCTAAATCAAATACTCCATTTGTAATAAAGACCACTGATATTTGTACAAATACAATTCTGTCCTCAAAATGTTAATTGTAATCTTAACATGCTACCTACTTTATTATATCGCTTTTAAATGCTCCATAGAAACCATTAGGATGAAGTTAAGTATCTGAAGCACATCATCTTCAAATTATTAGCTAGTGGTGCAAAGATGTTTGGAAACAATGTTTCAACATTTCACTAGCTGGACTGAATTTCTGAGTTAGCTGGAATCTTTACCCATTTCATTAAAAAGATTTTATTCTTTTTAAGAACAGAGACAGCGAACTATTTATTAATCTATGTAATGTTTTTTAGTTTCTGATATTGCTCAGTGGGTAAAGCCAAAAATGCAGCAATTAAAGGGGTCTCTTCAACTAATTCTAACTCTAATTTTCAGTGAAGACATTGCAAATATGTATGTATATGATTGTTTTTAAATCTGAAAGTGATACATGTTCCCTTAAAACAGCTCTTCAAAACAGAACTGCATTCTGCTCCCTTAGTTCACAAGGGTACTGGGTTAGTTCCTTTAAAGTCATTTAATAACTGACTTTTATAATTAATCATTTTATAAAACCAAAAATACAAAAGAAAATTTAAAAAAAATTTTAACTGTCCAGAGATTGATTATAGTAATTTACACTTTTTAGACCTGCTATTCAAGCACCCCCACGAGCAAATGAAATGTCTCCAGTTAGTATTCAGTCAGGAAAATGTCCATGTTTCTCTTGGTTGCCTTAATTTCTTCTGAAGTAATTTTCTTTCACATTAACTTTCCAAAGCATCCAGAACTTTCATGATCTGTTGTTTTATGGCTTTGGTAGCATCTCCTGCATTTGGGATCAAATACCTGTAGGGGGAAAAATATATATATATAAATATAGTCCTTTACCTTTAGAACTCAGATGTCACTTCCAATGGGAAGCTTTCCCTGCCCTCCCATGTCCTTCTATAACTTATATTAACATATACTCAAAAGCATATTTGGAAAGAAATAAAATCTAAATGTAAAAGCAAGGTAATTTTTCATATAGTATAGAGAGCAAGACAGAATGAACTGGAGATCAGGAGACAGAAGGGCTATCCTTGGTTCTATCACAAGGTAGGAGTGAAGATCTGGAAGTCATTCCAACCCCTCTTGGCTTCACATGTTTATCTTGTAAAATTAAATTTGGTTTAGTTTAGAGATCAGTGTGGTGTGTGGCCCTTGTGCCAGTCCATGAACTGTTTGTCACTGGTACACAACAAGACATGGAAGAGCTTAGACCAGGCTGTAAATTAACTACACCATTCAGCGCATGGCTGATTTCAAGTACACTCTTTCAAAACAAGAATTTGATGAAAGAAAATAAAAACATTGCCTTACATTCTGAGACAATTTTCTTATTTAATTGCAAACCAGCATTTAGCGCAGCACTGAAATAGATGATTTTTAAAGATCCTTCTGTCAAAAAGTTTTTTTATAATCAGCTATGGCACTTACTGAAATCATGTGCTAATGGCTAAACCACTGATAATGATTTGGAAGAAAAAGATAGCGACAAATATTAATGAAAGTGGTTCAAGTATCCTATTCTACCAACGAATCCCCAAAATAGAGAAACAAACCGTGTTTAATAATGAACTAAATCAGTAATCCAGATAAAATCATGCCAAGAAAATCTTACCTTTCAATTGCCAAGATTTCTATTCCTGAAGCACTGCTGTTTCCATACTTGAAAGTAATTAGCTCAGGATGTTTCTTTTTGGATGTAATTTTAACCACAGAATTTAGTGCTTGTCGAGACTGTATATAAGCCAATCCTTTGCGTGAAAGAATCTCCCTTAAACAGTACATATGTGTTGCAGTAACCAACAGATGACTTGAGAGGGGAAAAAAGGCATTAA